>CAUYON010065547.1:0-17306 GCA_963573935.1 Arctocebus calabarensis
TAGCTAGGCGTTGTGGTGGGCGCCTGTGGTCCCAGCTACTCGGGAGGCTGAGGCAAGAGAATTGCCTAAGCCCAAGAGCTGGAGGTTGCTGTGAGCTGTGACACCACAGCACTCTACCAAAGGCGACAAAGTGGTAGAAAAAAAAAATCCTGGCATTGTGGTGGGCGCCTTGTAGTCCCAGCTTCTTGGGAGGCTGAGGCAAGAGAATCGCCTGAACCCATAAATTTGAGGTTGCTGTGAGCTGTAATGTCGAGGCACTCTATCCAGGGCTACAGCTTGAGACTCTGTCTCAAAACAAAAAACAAAAAAAATCCCAGTCTAACTCTGTCACTTAGGCTAGAGTGCCATGGCATCAGCCTAGCTCACAGCAACCTCAAACTCCTGCGTTCAAGTGATCCTCCTGCCTCATCCTCCCAAGTAGCTGGCAGGCACCCACCATACCACCTAGCTAATTTTTCTATTTTTAGTAGAGACTGGGATCTCACTCTTGCTCAGGCTGGTCTTTAATTCCTGAGCTCAATTGACCTTCCCACCTTAATCTCCCACCTCAATCTCCCTCCCAGAGTGCTAGTGTTAAAGAATTTTAAAAAATGACTTTTGGGCCAGGTGTGGTAGCTCATGCCTATAATCCCAGCATACTGGGAGGCCAAGGAGGAAGGATTGCTTAAGTCAGTGGTTCTCAACCTTCCTAATGCTGTGATGTATTTTCATTGTTACAAAGGGATCGTGACCCACAGGTTGAGAACCACTGGCTTAAGGCCAGGAGTATGAAATCAGTCTGGGGAACATACCATAGCAAGCTCTCCATCTCTTAAAAAAACTGAAACAATTAGCTGAACATGGTGGCTCTCACCTGTAGTCCCCAGCTACTTAGGAGGCTGAGGGAGTAGGATTGCTTGAGCCCGGGAGTCCAGGAGTTTAAGACCACCCTGGGCAACATAAGGAGACACCATCTTAAAACAAAAATAGTATTCCATCATATGAATTTTGGAGGTACACAGTCATAACTATTTTCCAAGTGGGTGTAACAATTTGTACTCTCAGCAGTGTATGAGAGTCCCAGTTGCTTCACATCAGCACCAACACTTAGTATTTCACTCTTAGTCTTAAATATTTGATATCTCATTGTATTTTTAATTATTTCCCTGATAACAAATAAAATTGAGCACCTCTTCATAGGCTTATTGGCATTTCCACACCTTTCACACCGTGAATTGCCTGTTCCAGTATTTGCTCATTTTTCTACTGAGTTGCCAACCTTTCTTACTGCTTGATAAGCATTCTTTTATATTACAGATTTAAACCAGTTGTTACTTATACACATTGTAAGTGTCTTCTCTGTGGCTTGACCTTTCATTTTTTTCATAGTGCCTTTTTCTTTTCTTTTCTTTTCTTTTTTTGAGGCAGAGTCTCAAGCTGTCACCCTAGGTAGAGTGCTGTGCCTCACAGCTCACAGCAACCTCAAACTCTTAGGCTTAAGCAATTTTCTTTTCTTTCTTTCTTTTTTTTTTTTTTTGAGACAGCCTCAAGCTGTCACCCTGGATAGATTTGTCACCACAACCTCCGATTCCTGGGCTCAAGCGAGTCTCTGGCCTCCACCTCCCAAGTAGCTGGGACTATAGGCATCTGCCACAACACCCGGCCATTTTTTGGTTGCAGCCGTCATTGTTTGGTGGGCCCAGGCTGGATTCGAACCCACCAGCTCAGGTGTACGTGGCTGGCGCCTTAGCCCGTTGAGCCACAGGCGCCGAGCCTCTTTTTTGGGGGCGGGGAGACAGAGTCTCACTTTGTCACCCTTGGTAGAATGCTGTGGTATCATAGCTCATAGCAGCCTCAAACTCTTGGGCTCAAGTGATCCTCTTGTCTCAGCCTTCCAAGTAACTGGGACTACAGGTGCCTGCCACAACATCTGGCTATTTGTAGAAAGGAGGTCTCGCTCTGCTTCAGGCTGGTCTTCAACTCCTGAGCTCAAGGGATCCACCTCCCTTGGCCTCTCAGGGTACTAAGATTACAGATGTGAGCCACCTGGCCCTTCATGATGCCTTTTAATAACGAGGATTTCTTAATTTTAGTTTAGACATAGTCACACTTCTTGTTTAGTTTGGTACTTTGTGTGTCTTGCTAAAAATGTTTCCTCTATCTCAAGGTCGTAAAGTGTTCTATATTGTTTTCTAAAAGCTGTGTTGTTTTGAATAGCTACTTAGCTTTATAATGTATTTCAGATCATAATTTATTTCAGATCATTCTCCCTATTATTGAACAATGTAGGCTGTCTGTGATTTTCTTTTCTTTTTTTTTGCAGTTTTTGGCCAGGGTCAGGTTTGAACCCACCACCTCTGGTATATGGGGCTGGCACCCTTCTCCTTGAGCCACAGGCACCGCTGTCTTTTTTTTTTTTTTTTGAGGCAGTCTCACTCTGTCACCCTGGGTAGAGTGCTGTGGCATCATAGCTCACAGCAACCTCAAACTCCTGGGTTCAAGTGATCCTCTTGTCTTAGCCTTCTGAGTAGCTGGGACTATAGGTACTCACCATAACGCCTAGCTAGTTTTTCCATTTTTTTTTTTTTTTTGAGACAGAGCCTTAAGCTGTCAACCCTGGGTAGAGTGCTGTGGCATCACAGCTCACAGCAACCTCCAATTCCTGGGCTCAAGCGAGTCTCCTGCCTCTGCCTCCCAAGTAGCTGGGACTACAGGCGCCTGCCACAACACCTGGCCATTTTTTGGTTGTAGCTACCATTGTTGTTTGGCGGGTCCAGGCTGGATTCCAACCCGCGAGCTCAGGTGTATGTGCCTGGCGCCTTAGCCCGCTGAGCCACAGGCGCCAAGCCAGTTTTTCCATTTTTAATATAGACAGGGTCTTTACCGAACTGGCAAACTTGTTTTTGCTCAGGCTGGTCTCAAACTCCCTAGCTCAGGCAATCTACCTGCCTGGGCCTCCCAGAGTGGTAGAATTATAGGTGTGAGCCACTGTACCCAGTCTTGTATCTGATGTTTTAAAATCATTATATGTGATTAAACTCCCATCACTGTTTTCTGTCTCACTTAGTTCCTCTGTGACCAGGAAAAGGAAATGGAAGGTGAAATGAGGGTGAAGGTACTGTCACCCTGGCCCTCAAACATTCCAGCTCTTTCTTAAATTCCAGACTGAGTTTCCCAGCAGCTGCCTGACATTCCTTTTTTTTTTTAATGTTGAATTTTATTTATTTATTTATTAAGACAGAGCCTCAAGCTGTCGTCCTGGGTAGAGTGCTGTGGTATCACAGCTCACAGCAACCTCCAACTCCTGGGCTCAAGCGATTCTCCTGCCTCTGCCTCCCAAGTAGCTGGGATTACAGGTGGCCACCACAACCCTCAGCTATTTTTTGGTTACAGCTGTCGTTGTTGTTTCCGGGACCCGTCTGGATTCTAACCTGCCAGCTCAGGTGTATGTGACTGGCGCCTTAGCCGCTTGAGTCATAGGCTCTGAGCCCTGACAGTCCTTCTGAAATGATCTGCCATCATCACCACTTTGAGAGGAGGCTGCTGCAGCAAAAGATAGGAGACACAGTTTGGAGCCAAAATGGTTTCCTAGGCATTTGACCTTGACAGGAAAAGGGCCTGAATTTGTCTGCCTTGTTCAGCTCGTGCGCAGAACAAGGCACAAAGTCCTGCGTGTCCGGACTGCCCGCCTGGTGCCCTTTCCCCTGACTCACCATCAGTCAGCAGCCAGACCAAGGTTCTGGCTCTCTTACATCCTGGAATGTTGCAGGGGCTGTTCCCTGGAGTGATTCACAAACAGTAAGAGTCTGACATGGAGCCTGACCTGGGAGCTTGGTGGGTATCCTCCGCCAAGAAGCTTCCTCAGGCCTCCTGGTCCTGAGATCTCTGCCTTTCTGAGCCGACAGAGTCTCTCACTCGGGGCGCTTATACCTCTTTGCTGTTGTTTTCACCTGTGGGCAGTTCCAAGTCAGGAAACGTGCATGTGTGGATTTCTTTGCCTGGCCCTGACCCAGGATGCTAGATATGGACACTCAGCAGCGGTGAGTTGAGCTATCCGACAGTGTTTGTGGAGGACTGTGTGGTTAGGATCACATCTGGAGGAAGCCTTCCAAAATGGGCCACAGTGACCACCCACAGGCTGACCACTGTCACAAGGAGTGACAGAGAAAACTGGCAAATTCCTCCATGAACCTAGGTTGAGCCTGTCTCACTGGCAAAGGCTCCAGTGTCTTCTGAAGTAGCTCCACCCAAAGACTATGCTAACTGCAATGGGGAAGCTAATTCCCCTAAGAAGATCCATCTGTGTGGTCTGGGTTTAGAATCTAAAGAGAACAACAGCTGGTAAGTGCCGTCAGGAACCGGGAGCAGGTTCTGAGCTGAGCTAGAGTCAAGAAACCTGAGCTCAGGCCTGGCTCAGCCACAGTGGGCCCCGTGACACTGGGCCTCTGACGCTGGGCCACGTGGTGACTTCACCCCTCTGAGCCTGTGCCCTTATATGCCCAGCAAGGGGCAGCCCTGCCCAGCCACCTACATGGAGCTGGTGTCAAAAGAAATGACACGATACATATAAAAGGACTTTAAGAAGCTTAAAGTGCTATAATGACATGAAGAGTTATTAGAAAGAAAAGCCTTAAGAGATGAAAGGAGCAGGCCTCCGACACTTGTCAGGTAATTTACTCAGCAGTAGGAACAATCCCTTGTTTGTTCAGTACTTGATCATTTACAAGGAGTTTCTAGGTTCTTTATCTCATCTGAGCCTCACAGTAACCACAGTGAGGTAGGCTGGGCAGGGATTGTCCTTCTTGACCACTGAACAGGTACGTGATTCTCTCATGATCTTAGGTCACAGATCTGGCACTAAAACCCCCTTTGTATAATTTTTCATGCTCCTTATGATGGACCCATTATGGTGCTACCTCTGTCTCAGTTGCTGCAACCCTATGGGGCAATTTCCCACAGATAAGTAATGGGCCCCAGGACCCCAACAAGGCTGGAATGCCAGGAGGGGGGTGAGGGAGTGTGGTTATATGAGGAGCAACAGGAAGTTATTAAAAGCTTTTAAGCAGAGAAATAAAATGATCAGGGCTATGTATTTTTTTTTTTTTTTTGAGACAGAGCCTCAAGCTGTCACCCTGGATAGAGTGCTGTGGCATCACAGCTCACAGCAATCGCCAATTCCTGGGCTCAAGCGAGTTTCCTGCCTCTGCCTCCCAAGTAGCTGAGACTACAGGCTCCCGCCACAACACCTGGCCATTTTTTGGTTGCAGCCGTCATTGTTGTTTGGCGGCCTGGGCTGGATTCGAACCCGCCAGCTCAGGTGTACGTGGCTGACGCCTTAGCCCGTTGAGCCACAGGTGCCGAGCCCAGGGTTATGTATTTTTAAAATGCAATCCCCTACCTGTTCCTTCCTTTTTAACGCCTTCTTCCTTTCTCCTTTTCCATTCTACTTGTTGTCTTTATTCTTTATTTATGTTACATAATTTCATAGGAAAGAGGAAAAAAGGAAGATTCTGGGAATGCTGGGCAATCAGCCAGCTGGAGCCCTGACTGTTGGCTCCTTATACCGTAGGGCCCAGTGTCCTGCCCACAGACGCTCCTCTCCAGGGGCAGATCTGGGTACAGCATGCTCCAGAGCAAGGCCAGGGCTTAGTAAAGGGGCACGAGGTGGCAGGCATGTGCCTGGGGCTGCTGGCATCTAGGAAGGCTGGCACTGGGCCCCGGGGCCCTCCATCATCCTCTGGGAAGGGCCTGGCCTCAAGAACTGCCTGAAGTGGCCCAGAACATGAGCTCCTGACAGTGTGCCCTTCTCTTACTTCTCTTACTTACCATTCAGAGTTACATGCTCCTTGGGCCACCAGCACATGGCCAGGCTGTTGGTGAGCACATCCTGGGGTGCTCCCACCAGGCTGTCTGCCCCCTTCTTCCTCCCCAGCTTCCTTCTGCTACTGGCCTGGCTTCCTTCCCGTTTGTCTGTGTCCCACACAGATCGCATGCCTGGCAGCTAGGTCCCGAGTCCAAGGCTGAGGGGAGATGTTGATATGTGTCTGCCTGCACGTGTGCGTGTGTCTGCACATGTGAACGTGAGCACCTATGCATGACAGTGTGGTGTCTTGAGGGAGAAGCATGCGTGGCCTTTATGGAGAACCTCTCCTCACTGAACTTGTGCAACATTGTATCCCCAGCATTAGTGAAGTAGTTGGCCTAACAAATACTTGTTGATATAAACGAATGAATGAACAACAAAAGAATGAGAAAAGATTAGAACGGAAGAGTATCTGCTGTCTGGATACTGCAACAAGAGAGTCCTGGAGACCTCGCTGGCGTGTCTCTGGGGAGTGCAGGTGGGTGCTGGTGCTGAGGGCGGAGTGGGGAGGAGGCAAGTCAGGGCACACTGGGCACCTTTGAAGGAGTTTGGAGGGAGGATAAGGAGGCTTGGGGGAGGAGGGGAAGAAGGAGTGAGTGGAGTGGGACAGCCTCTTTGAGCCTGAAAGGAAGGGTCCCATAGATCACGTCACTGGCAGACAAAGCCTTCTTTACCCTCGTCTATACCAGGACTACTCTTTCTCAGACCTTGACATTGTGCTTCCCCATCTCTAACTAAAAGCAGTCTCTCTCTCTCTCTTTTCTTTTCCTTTAGAGGTGGGGGTCTTGCTCTTGCTCAAGTCTTGAACTCCTGAACTCAAGCAGTTCATCCACCTCGGCCTCCCAGAGGGTTATAGAGGGAGGAGCCTCCGCTTTTTACTTTCCAGCTCCCTGCCTTGAGCTAGCGTGAGCGGGCTCCTGTTCCTTACAACCAGATGATACTTCAGGCCTCAGTTTGGACATCCCCACTAGAACAAATTAAAAACGTAGCTACAGCTCACTTTGATACCTCTCACTGGGTCACTATCAGCTACCCTGTCTCTGTCATCATCACCACATTTGGAGTTGCATTTCAGGTGTTACCCGCATTCCCCTTGAGGTGCCTTCCCCTCCCCTTCCCCCTTCACACCGCCCCCCTTCCTTGGCCTAAGTCCCATCTCAGCACCAACTCCTTTCTGCTTCTCCATCCCACTGAGCAGATCACCACCACCCCCATTATTTATTTTCCTTTTCATTTTTAAGAATTATGAATTACATCATGTATTTATTCAGAAGAGCGTACAAAACACATAAGCATGACATAAAACGAAGTGGGAGGGACTGTACCCACCTCCCATGTTAAGAAACAATACACTGGACGGCGCCTGGGGCTCAAAAGAGTAAGGCACCAGCCCCATATGCTGGAGGTGGCAGGTTCAAACCCAGCCCCAGTCAAAAACTGCAAAAAAAAAAAAAAAAAAAGAAAGAAACAATATACTAGCCAAGCTCAGTAGCTCACACGCGTAACCCTAGCACTTTTGAGGCTAAGGCAGGAGGCTTGCTTGAGCCCAGGAGTTTGAGGCCAGCCTGGGCAACATAGCCAGACTCCCTCTACAAAAAATATTTACAGGGACGGCACCTGTGGCTCCAAGGAGTAGGGTGCCAGCCCCATATGCTGGAGGTGGCGGTCCAAACCCAGCCCCATTCAAAAACTGAAAAAAAAAGAAAAGGTTCCCGGCCTGGTGAGGTGGCTCACACCTGTAATCTCAGCACTGTGGGAGGCTGAGGAGGGAGAATTGCTTGAGGGAAAGTGAGACCCGGACACATGAAAAAAATGGAAAAGCCCAGCTGGGCACTGCTACGGAGCGCCTGTAAGCCCAGTGGCTTCCAGAGGCTGAGGCAGCAGAATGCCCACAGCCTGAGTCTGAGGTCACAGTGAGCTACCATGCCACTGCACTCTGCTCAGGGGCATAGGGTGGGACTGTGTCTCAACAAAAAACAAACAAAAATATTTACAAAAAATTTTTAAAATAGGGTGGTGCCTTTGGCTCAGTGAGCAGGGAGCCGGCCCAAATACCGAGGGTGGCAGGTTTGAACCCAGCCCCAGCCAAACTGCAACAACAACAAAAAATAGCCGGGCGTTTGGCAGGTGTCTGTAGTCGCAGCTACTCGGGAGGCTGAGTCAAGAGAATCGCCTAAGCCCAAGAGCTGGAGGTTGCTGTGAGCTGTGATGCCACAGTGCTCTACTGAGGGCACCAAAGTGAGATTCTGTCTCTAAAAAAAAAAAAAAAAAAGTTAAAAACTCATGTATCTGTGTGTGGTAGCATGTACCTGTAGTCCCAGCTATGTGGGAGGCTGAGGTAGGCAGATCATTTGATCCCAGGAGTTTGAGGCTGCTGTGAGCTATGATGATGCCACTGCACTCCAGCCTGGACAACAGAGATTGTGTTTCAAACAAAAATGAAACAAAAAGAAAACATAGAGTACTGCCAGTACCCGTGAACTTTTTTTTTTTTTTTTTTGAGATAGAGTCTCACTTTGTCACCTTCAGTACAGGTCATAGCTCATAGTAACCTCAAACTCTTGGGCTCAAGTGATTCTCTTGCCTCAGCCTCTGGAGTAGCTGGGACTATGGGGCCTGCCATAAGGCCCAGCTATTTTTTTTTTTTTTAAGAGATGAGGTCTCACTCTGGCTCAGACTAGTCTCTGAACCTGTGAGATCAGGTAATCCACCCACTTTGGCCTCCTAGAGTGCTAGGATTATAGGCATGAGCCACCACGCCTGGCCTCCCATGACCTTCTTTAAATGCCTCTTTTAAATTGTTTGAGAAACTTCTAAGACTCCAATTTTCCCAGCATATTTTTCAGCAGGGCCCCACCAGACTGGCCTCAGGGCCTCCTCCACTCTGCCTTCACTCTGGCTGTTCCCTTGGTCTAGGAACACAAGATCAGAAACATAAAACCTATGATCTGGTCCCCTCACTGTCATTTATTAGCTGTCTGCATTTAAATAGGTTTCTTAAGCCTCTGAATTAGTCAAGTCCCTTTTGATAACAAGTAACAGAAACCACATTCAAAATGGCTTAAATAAAGAAGAAAATGTAATGACTCATGTCAGAAAAATTTGGGGATAAGTCTACCCTTAGTCACAGCTAGAGCTAGGGACCTAAACAATCTCCCAAGCAGACAATCTCTTGGCTCTGCTTTCTTCTGTGTTGGTTTTATTTTCATCCCAGATTGTTTGGCAAAGGCGCGCGATGTGAATCTCCTTGGCCTGGTTGGGTCACATGTCCATCTCTGGACTCCTGGCCAGTGGTAAGCCACACCTGGTTATGCCCACCTGGAGTCTGGGTGGAGTCAGACCCCTGGTTGATCTGAGAGTGGATAGCGGGAAATTAGGGTTCTAATTGCAGAAGAAGTGGAAAAGGATGTTGAGCAAACAAAATCAAAAGATGTTCTTATTTCTCACTTTCCTTCTGAGTGGGAATGACTCTCTGCCAAACGTTCAAGGCTTCCAGGAAGATCAAAAAAGATAGGGGCTATGAAGTTTCTTTGAAAACTTTAAAGTTCAATGGAAATGGAAGTGATTTTGGAGCTGATGACATCTTTGCCTTTTCCCCTAACTGTCCACCTGTCCAGGGTGTCCTTCTTCGTTTATCTAAAGCCTACCTTTCTTCCAAGCCCCAGTCTAATAGGAATTGGACTTTTTCTACCACCAAGAGCCTCTTGGGTACCTAGCATTTATGTAGATAAGATCTTTCATTGTGGCTGGGCACAGTGGCTCAAGCCTGTAATACTAGCACTGTGGGGGCCGAGCTCACAGGTTTGAGAAAAGCCTGAGCCAGAACGAGACCCCCATCTCTACTAAAAATACAAAAACAAAACAAAACTGAGGCAAGAGGATCACTTGAGCTCAAGAGTTGGAAGTTGTCGTGAGTTATGACGCTACGGCACTCTACCCAGGGCAACAGCTTGAGACTATGTCTCAAAAATAAATAAATATTGGTTTGGTGCCTGTGGCTCAACGGGCTAAGGTGCCAGCCACCTACACCTGAGCTGGCGGGGTAGAATCCAGCCCAGGCCGCCAAACAATGATGGCCGCAACCAAAAAAATGGCCAGGCGTTGTGGCGGATGCCTGTAGTCCCAGCTACTTGGGAGGCAGAGGCAAGAGACTCGCTTGAGCCCAGGAATTGGAGGTTGCTGTGCGCTGTGATGCCACAGCCCTTTATCCAGGGTGACAGCTTGAGGCTCTGCCTCAAAAATAAATAAATAAATAAAATAAAAAACAGGTAGTGCCTATGGCTCAAGGAGTAGGGCACCAGCCCCATATACTGGAGGTGGCAGGTTCAAACCCGGCCCTGGCCAAAAAACTGCAAATAAATAAATAAATAAAATAAAAATCTTTCATTGTCTTGGTTATTTATTTTTCAGGAATATTACAGTTTATTTGACAGTTCTCTCATAGATCTTCAACACTTCCGAATGAACTGGAAGCAATTTTGAGTCCCAGGATAGCTCCTCCTCTCCTCTGGGGATGCTTAATCCTCTCACTGTGGCAGCTGGCGTCTGCTCAGGGAGTGCATGCTACTTTTAATTTTGGCTTAAAATAGAAACAAAAATCATATCAGTTGTACTGTTCCTTAGGAGTTTCACAAGCATTATTCTCTCTCTAGTTAGTTAGGGTCTTTTTTTTTTTTAAAGAGACAGAGTTTCACTTTGTCACCCGCAGTAGAGTGCTGTGGTGTCACAGCTCACAGCAACCTCCAGCTCTTGGGCTTAGGTGATTCTATCGCCTCAGCCTCCCGAGTACCTGGTACTTCAGGCATCCACCACAACATCTGCCTGTTTTTTTTTGTTGTTGTTTTTGTTGCACTTTGGCTGGGGCCTGGTTTGAACCCGCCACCCTCGGTATATGGGGCTGGCGCCCTACCCACTGAGCCCAGGCACCACCCTAGTTAGTTAGGGTCTTTGAGACAAGAACTTGGGCATATCATTCTCTGTTCCAGATAAGGGCCTAAACCACCACCGAACACACTTTTAATTGTGCAGTGTATCTCTGTTAGTCGATTTTTTAGAAAGAAGATCTCATATGTGGCTCGGCACCTGTGGCTCAAGAGGAGTCAGCCACATACACCTGAGCCGGCAGGTTTGAATCCTGCCCAGGCCCACTGAACAACAATGATAGCTGCAACCAAAAAATACCTGGGCATTGTGGTGGCACCTGTAGTCCCAGCTACTTGGGAGGCGGAGGCAGGAGAATCGCTTGAGCCCAGGAGTTGGAGGTTGCTGTGAGCTGTGATGCCACAGCACTATACCCAGGGCGACAGCTTGAGGCTCTGTCTCAAAAAAAAAAAAAAAAAAATCTCATAATCAAGCAGAAAAATAAGCCCAAAAGCTAGATTGGAAATGTTTTTACGCCACAATGTAACTATTCCACAAGTTAACTTAGTCCCAGGGCTCAAAAATGATCAGTGGCATCTGGTGTCATGAAATATATATACTTTAGTCCCAGAGCCCTTGTGCAGCTGTGGGCAATGTTCCCAGGTTCCTTTCCCAGCTTTTATCTCCTCTTTGGGGAGGTGCTGTCTTACCACTCTTTCCTCCAGGTCTACTCCCTTTGTAGCCAGAGCCCAGTGAGAGTGCCACTCTGCCCCTCTTTGGCATCCTTCCATCAGTCTCAGTTTCTACTTTAAAGAATGTGCCTTTTGTCCAGGTAACTGGAAAGAAGGTAGAGCTTGAACATGAACCTTAACTTCCAGAAGAGACTGCCTTCTCAGACAGAGTGGATGGTTGCTTCTAGCCCAACAGGGGCTCTTCCTCAACTGTTTAATGTGTGCATCCAAGACACACATAAGCATAAAATCTAATGAGGACTTAGGGATAAATAGTGTCGACCCAGAGGGTCTCATTCACTCTGGCAGGCCATGGGGAAGACACCTGGGAGCCCTGGAATTTTTCTTTAATTTTCTTGTGTCATCAGAAACCACTCCCATTGTCTCAACAACCTAGGGGTTAGGTCAGTGGGGCGTAGCTTCCCATCCAGGCTTACCCGGTTTTCCCAGCCAAGGAATATGTTGAGGCTGCAAGCAAGAGGAAGCCTGAGATAGAGGAAGGATGGGGTGTTGGTTCCTCAACTTGTCGAGACCAGAGTTGTGTAGCAAGAAAAGTCAGAGCCTGCTCAGCGCTTTTCCTTCCTGGCTTGGGTTTCACCTCAGCCCCAGTCCAGTGGCAGCCCTGTTGGCTCAGAGGGG
Organism: Arctocebus calabarensis; assembly: GCA_963573935.1. Taxonomy (NCBI): domain Eukaryota; kingdom Metazoa; phylum Chordata; class Mammalia; order Primates; family Lorisidae; genus Arctocebus; species Arctocebus calabarensis. Next base: position 12,073 of record CAUYON010065547.1, read on the forward strand.
TGAGGGATCCAAGAGGTGGAAGCTTGTACAATCCTCCCTCTAGTTCAGGGCGAGCTGGAGGCCGGGTGGAGTTTCAAAGTAAGCCTCTGACAAAGGCTGAGTCAGTTATGTTGCTCCATCTCTGATTCTGGCTTCTCCTCCTCCTCTGCCCCACCCACACTGTTCTCTAGTCACACCAAAGTTCTTATCATCCCTGACCACGCCAGGCATAGCTGCTGTGTGAAGCTTCATGGGTTGTGCACTGCACAATTCCAGGAGGTGCCATTCCCGTAGGTAAAAGTGTAGATAGCAACTCCAAGCATCATGTACAATTGTACCAGGCTGCCCTGAGCTAAGCCCTTCAATGACTTCCTTCCTTTCCACATATTGCTTCCTCTGCCACAAATGTTCTTATTTGCTGTTCTTCCCACCATATCTTCACCTGGTACACCATCTAAATACTTAGCCTTCAAATTCTGCTATGTTAGTGAACATAAATATAACAACTGAATGCTTTTGGAAATGCATAAAGCCATTGAGAAGAAACACCTTACAAATAGGAGTCTCAAATTGGCATCCTGCTAGCTCATTAAGCCTGGTAGTTTTATTATGCCCGTGAGTTGTTCTAAAAGGCAGTGTAAGTAAAATCTATTAGAATTTAGTAAGTTTCACCTGTACTCTTCTAAAATATTTCAAATTGTATATAAAACCAGCATATTGTACCCCATGATTGCATTAATGTATACAGCTATGATTTTTTTTTTTTTTGAGACAGAGCCTCAAGTTGTCACCCTGGATAGAGTGCCGTGGCATCACAGCTCACAGCAACCTCCAATTCCTGGGCTCGAGCAAATTTCCTGCCTCTGCCTCCCAAGAGGCTGGGACTACAGGCACCCGCCACAACACCTAGCCATTTTTTGGTTGCAGCTGTCATTGTTGTTTGGTGGGCCCAGACTGGATTTGAACCTGCCAGCTCAGGTGTACGTGGCTGGTGCCTTAGCCCATTGAGCCACAGGCGCTGAGCCACATATGATTTAATAAAAAAAAAAACTATTAGAATTGCTAAAATGAAAAAGAAACAATACCAAGTGTTGGTGAAGACATGGAGCAACTGGAACTCTCATACACAACTAGCAGGGATGTAAATTGCTTTAGCTACCTTAGGAAACTATTTCATGGTACCTACTAAAGTAGAAGAGATATCTTACCTGTGATGAGCAATTTCTCGAAATACATACATATGTGCTCCTAGAAATACATACATATATACACAAAAAAATACATGAAGAAATGCTCATGGCAGCATTATTCACAATAGCTTCAAATTAGAAATAACTCAAATGTCTTTTTGCCATAGAATAGATGGATAAGGTGCTATATTCATGAAATGGAATGCTATATAGCAGTGAAGGTGAATTAATTATTGCTTTACATAATACACAAACACAAAAATGTACAAAGTGCATGTCCAGGCACTGTAGTGTTAGAAATTAGAATAGTGGTGGTGCCTGTAGTTCAGTGGGTAGGGCGCCAGCCATGTACACTGAGGCTGGCAGGTTCAAATCCGGCCCGGGACAGCCAAGTTAACAATGACAGCTGCAACAAAACAACAACAAAAATAGCTGGGCATTGTGGCAGGTACCTGTAGTCCTAGCTACTTAGGAGGCTGAGGCAAGAGACTTGCTTAAGCCCAGGAGTTTGAGGTGGTTGTGACCTGTGATGCCACAGCACTCTACCCAGGGTGACAGCTTGATACTCTGTCTCAAAAAACAACAACAAAAGAAGAAGAACAAAAGAAATTAGAATAGTGGTTCAGCTGGGCAGTGATCAAAAGGAGTTTGACATCCTGTAGTCCCAGCTACTTGGGAGGCTGAGGCAAGAGAATCGATTAAGCCCAAGAATCTGAGGTTACTGTGAGCTATGATGTCATAGCACTCTACTGGGGAGGCCAGAAAGTGAGACTCTGTCTCAAAAAATAAAACAAAATGATTACTTAGAGGAATAAATAAGGCAAATCTGCTTTTGTCCATAATGAGGTAACAGGATCTAGATTTGTCCTCTCCTTAATCAACTAAAAATTGAACAAAATGCAGTATATGAAGCAATGGTCTTAGGACATTGGAAAACAGGGATCCCAAGACAGTGATCCTTGAGAGAAGGGAAACAAATGAGCTGAGCCACGCAGGTGTCCCTGCTCGCTGGGTGGAGGGTTTCCTGGCTGCAGCAGAGAAAGAAAGAGCTCTTGGAGACCTGCAGAGGAGTCCTATTGACTCTGAGCTCTGATCAGTTACATATGGGAGGAAATTCCTGACATTGGGGAAAAAACACTGGAGAGGAAGGGGAGATAGAACAGCCAGAGTAGCTTAGGAAAGGCTAGAAATAGTTGGTGCTCTCATTAGCTAGAGTAGAAGGGTGGCACCTGTGGGTAGGGTGCCGGCCCCATATACCGAGGGTGGTGGGTTCAAAACCAGCACCAGCCAAACTGCAACAAAAACAGAGTAGAAAGACCTCCCAACACACTGGGAGTGTTCCCAGACTGAGGTCCTGGGGCTAGACGCCCTGTGGCAGGGAGGTCATGGGTTTTGAGTCTATTTACTGAAACACAGACTCTGCAAGTCCAGGGCAGATGAAAGGGAAACTTGATGCTGCTAAATCCTCTGAGATTGAGCTAAGGCTTCTTAAGTTTTCCTGATGTGGATGAGACAGGGAGAGTCTCAGAATGGCTGAGTCCATTTGCAGAAATTCAGTAACCTCAGGAGTTGACTTTCACAGTTTGAAGTTATCTTTTGGTTTGTTTGCTTTTTTGTGACACATCACCCCCTCATCAGCATGTGCACTCTGGAAGGACAGGGATCTCATCCGGCTGTGTCACGGGGGGCTCTGACCAATGCCTGGCACCCAGTAAATGTTTGTTGAATTAACGTTGAATGAGTAAACTCACTCTGAACCAAACCCATGAGGGAGAAACCAGACATAGCATTATTCATTCATTCTGTAAAACATAATTGACAATAGTTCTGAAGCAACCCCAAATCAGCACATTCTTCACTTTGTGGGAAGGCGTACTTCAGACGCCAAAAGGAGATCCAAGGCTCTGTATTTTGCTTGGTAAATACAGAGTCAGGATAAGGGGACTTGGAAGATCTTCAGAGGCTGTGTCACTGAGCTGTGGCACCCCAATGAGTCATACTTTCCCGCACAGGGACAGATATCCCTTGCCAAACAGGATCCCGCCTTGCCCAGTGCTGGCATCTCCTCCTCCCTGTCACTGTGGGAGAGACACGGTGACAGTCTATCTTCTCCCACTCCCCTGCTCAGGGCTCTTTATCGGTTGTAAGGCTTCGGTCCTTTCCGCCTGACCTCTTGTTGCAGTGTTCAGGACCACACAATGTCCCTTATTGGTTACACTTTCCGCTGGGCTTCCCAATGAGAATTTGGCCACAATTTCACATATCCTGCAAAAGATAAACTGTTCTAGACCATAGACCAAGACCTTCCATTATCTGAGTTGCAAAGTCCTTCAATCCCTAGACCTCAATGTCCCTCCCTCTAGAAAATGAAACAGTCACACTTTTCTAATCTATCTTTCAAGGCTGTTAAGCAAAAGAGACAAAAGAAGGCAAAAATGAGTGGCCCAGAAGTTGTGGTTTAACCCTTCTATTTAAAGTTCTCCACCAGATTTGTCACTCACAAACTATGCGACACTAAATCATTTTGTCAGATACTTAGCCCAACCTCTTGTTCCTAACAAGGCTTCAGGAAATACAAATTTATTATTGATATAGCTCTTTTGCCATGAGATGAACTGAGTTACCTCTCCACTTTCCCAAGGAGCATGGATAAGGAAAAACAATCAGTTCTTTTTTAGGTAACTAATGTCCTTTGTTTAACTGAGTACAGCGTATAAACTTGGGGCCATAGCTGAATGGTTTGGAAGAAAAAAGGAAATTTCTGAAGTTGCATAGGAAAAGAGATGAAGAAAGGAGAGTTGGCAATATGGTAGCAAGGAGGAAATCTTTTGGAGGAGGAACAGGTCTAGCAGGTCAAATGGAGGGATCTAATTAAGTTTTGCTTTGCGGTATATAACATAATCCCCTTTTCTGTCTTCCCATGAAGGCATAGGTAAAAATCTCATTAGTCACAAATACTTTTGAACTTGAATGTATTGTGGGGATGTAAACAAACTGCTCAGTGGGCTCTTGAGATGTATGGGCAGTGAGAGCAAAGACCATCAATTTAAAAATGAGGAGGTGAATTATGGGATCTTTATGGGCTCTTCCAGCCCTAATGTTCTATGATTCTATATATGAAAGAGTCACTATGTTTCTTGGGAGATTCTCACATAATAGACTGGGGAGGGACTTGGGAATCTCTATTTTATTTTATTTATTTATTTATTTTTGAGACAGAGCCTCAAGCTGTCACCCTGGATAGAGTGCCCTGGCATCACAGCTCACTGCAACCTCCAATTCCTGGGCTCAAGCGAGTCTCCTGCCTCTGCCTCCCAAGTAGCTGGGACTACAGGCGCCCGCCACAACGCCTGGCCATTTTTTTGGTTACAGCTGTCATAGTTGTTTGGCAGGCCCAGGCTGGATTCGAACTCGCCAGCTCAGGTGTACGTGGCTGGCACCTTAGCCGCTTGAGCCACCGGTGCTGAGCCTATTTTTTTTTTTTTTTACATTTTAAAAAGAGGATTTATTTGAGAAATATAGACAAACAGAACAGAACACAGGCCAGTTTACACAATAACATAGGCAATAATAACATGTATTTATTTTTATGATACTTTTTTTGTTGTTGGGAATCACTATTTTAAAAAATTTCCTGGGCTAGGCATGGTGGCTCATGCCTGTAATCCTAGCACTTTGGGAGGCTGAGGCAGGAGGATCACCAAGAATTTGAGACCAGTCTGAACAACATAGCAAAACCCCATCTCTACAAAAAGTTTTTAAAATTAACTGGTCCTATGGGTGCACTCCTGTAAAGTTAGGAAGCTAAGGCAGGAGGATCATTTAAACCCAGGAGTCTGAGGTTGCAGTTAGCTATGATGATGCAGCTGCACTTAGCCTAGGCGACAGAATGAAACCCTGTCTCCAACAATAAAAATTATTTTATTTTAGGGCGGCTCCTGTGGCTCAGCGAGTAGGGCGCCGGCCCCATATACCGAAGGTGGCGGGTTCAAGCCCGGCCTCGGCCGAACTGCAAAACAAAAAAATAGCCGGGCGCTGTGGTGGGCGCCTGTAGTCCCAGCTACT
>CAUYON010065548.1:0-17703 GCA_963573935.1 Arctocebus calabarensis
CATCACAATGGATCAACAACAAAATAAGATCTCAGAAATTAAAGGACAGAGCCTAACTTCCACACTGATGCAAAAGATAAAACTAAGCAATGGACTCTCACAAAACAAGATGAATAGAACACTACCACACTTATCAATTATCTCAATAAATGTGAATGGCTTGAATTCCCCACTGACAAGGCATAGATTGGATGACTGGATTAAAAAACACAAGACATCCATTTGCTGTCTGCAGGGAACACACTTAGCTTCAAAAGACAAATTAAAACTCTGAGTTAAGGGTTGGAAGACAATTTTTCAGCAAATAGATTTCAGAAGAAAAGAGGAGTTGCAATCTTATTTTCAGATACATGTGGATTTAAAGCAACTAAAGTCAAAAAAGACAAAGATGGTCACTTTATATTGGTCATGGGAAAAATACAACAAGAAGACGTTTCAATTCTAAATATTTATGCACCCAATTTAAATGCTCCCAGATTCTTGAAACAGACCTTACTCAGTCTGAACAATATGATATCCTGTAATACCATAATAACAGGGGACTTTAACACTCCTCTTACAGAGCTGAACAGATCCTCCAAACAGAAATTAAACAAAGATATAAGGGACTTAAATGAGACCCTAGAACACACATAGAATACTTCATCCAAGATAAAGAATATACATTCTTCTCATTGCCTCATGGAACATTCTCCAAAATTGATCATATCCCAGGACACACAAAAAAACTCAACAGAATCAAAATAATTGCAATTTTACTTTGTATTTTCTCAGATCACAAGGCACTAAAGGTGGAACCCAAGTCCAACAAAAACTTTCAACCTCACACAAGTCATGGAAATTAAACAACCTTCTGTTGAATGACCGTTGGGTGCAGGAAGAAATAAAACAGGAAATCATTAACTTCCTTGAGCATAACAACAATGAAGACACAAGCTACCAAAACCCATGGGATACTGCAAAAGCAGTTTTGAGAGGAAAATTTATCACTTTAGATGCCTACATTTGAAAAACAGAAAGAGAGTGCATTAACAAACTCACAAGCCATCTTATGGAAATGGAAAAAGAAGAACAATCTAAGCCTAAACCCAGCAGAAGAAAAGAAATATCCAAAATTAAATCAGAGATCAATGAAATTGAAAATAAAAGAATCATTCAGAAAATTAATGAAACAAGGAATTGGTCTTTTGAAAAAATAAATTAAATAAATAAACCTTTGGCCAGACTAACTAGAAATAGAAAAGTAAAATCTCTAGTAACCTCAATCAGAAATGATAAAAGAGAAATTACAACTGATGCCACAGAGATACAAGCGATCATCTCTGAATACTACCAGAAATTCTATGCCCAGAAATTTGACAAAGTGAAGGAAATGGATCAATATTTGGAATCACACCCTCTTCCTAGCCTTAGCCAGGAAGAACTAGAGCTCCTGGAAGACCAATTTCAAGCACTGAAATTAAAGAAATAATAAAAAATCTTCCATCAAAAAAAATGCCCTGGTTCGGATGGCTTCACACCAGAATTCTATCAAACCATCAAGGAAGAGCTTATTCCCTTACTGCAGAAATTATTCCAAAAAATTGAGAGGAAGGAATCTTCCCCAACACATTCTATGAAACAAACATCACCCTGATGCCAAAACCAGGAAAAGATCCACATAAAAATCAGAATTTCAGACCAATTTCACTCATGAATATAGATGCAACAATTCTCAACAAAATCCTAGCCAATAGATTACAGCTTATCGCCAAAAAAATCATATATCATGATCTTGTAGGTTTCATCCCAGGGATACAAGGCTGGTTTAACATACACAAGTCCATTAATGTTATCCACCATATTAATAGAAGCAAAAACAAAGACCATATGATCCTCTCAATAGATACAGAAAAAGCATTTGATAGAATCCAGCATCCTTTTCTAACTAGAACACTGAAGAGTATAGGCATAGATGGCACATTCCTGAAACTGATCGAAGCTATCTATGACAAACCCACAGCTATTATTTTACCAAATGGAGTAAAACTCAAAGCTTTTCCACTTAGAACTAGAACCAGAAAAGGTTGTCCTCTGTCACCATTATTATTCAATGTAGTGCTGGAATTTCTAGCCAATACAATTAGGCAAGAGAAGGAAATAAAGGGCATCCAAATGGGAGCAGAGGAGGTCAAACTCTCCCTCTTCTTTGATGACATGATCTTATACTTAGAGAACCCTAAAGACTCAATCACAAGACTCCTGGAAGTCATCAAAAAATACAGCAATGTCTCAGGATATAAAATCAATGTCCACAAGTCAGTAACCTTTGTATACACCAATAACAGTCAAGATGAGAGGTTAACTAAGGACACGACTCCCTTCACCATAGCTTCAAAGAAAATGAAATACTTAGGAATATATCTAACAAAGGAAGTAAAAGACCTCAACAAAGAAAATTATGAAATCCTAAGAAAGGAAATAGCAGAGGATATTAACAAATGGAAGAACATACCATGCTCATGGCTGGGAAGAATAAACATTGTTAAAATGTGTACACTTCCCAAAGCAATCTACCAATTCAATGCCTTCCCTATTAAGATACCAACATCGTACTTTCAAGATTTGGAAAAATGATTCTGCATTTTGTATGGAAACAGAAAAAAACTCCATATACCTAAGGCTGTTCTTAGTAATAAAAACAAAGCTGGGAGCATCACCATATCAGATTTTAGGCTGTACTACAAAGCCATAGTGGTCAAAAATAGAGACCGTCACAAAAAATAGAGACATAGACATTTGGAATTGAATAGAAAACCTGGAAATGAAACTAACATCTTACAATCACCTACTCTTCAATAAATCAAACAAGAACATACCTTGCAGGAAAGACTCCCTATTCAATAAATGGGACTGGGAGAACTGGATATCCACAAATAAAAGACTAAAATTGGACCCACATGTTTCTCCACTCACAAAAATTGATTCAAGATGGATAAAGGACTTAAATTTAAGGCATCAAACAATAAAAATCCTCAAAGAAAGCATAGGAAAAACACTGGAAGATATCGGTCTAGGAAAAGACTTCATGAAGAAGACTGCATGGCTATTGCAACAACAACAAAAATAAACAAATGGGACTTAATTAAACTGAAACACTTCTGTATAGCTAAGGAAACAACAACCAAAGCAAATCAACAACCTACACAATAGGAAAGGATATTTGCATGTTTTGAATCAGACAAAAGCTTGATAACTAGGATCTATAGAGAACTGAAATTAATCCACATGAAATAAGCCAACAATCCCATATATCAATGGGCAAGAGACATGAATAGAACGTTCTCTAAAGAAGACAGATGAATGGCTAACAAACATATGAAAAAAATGCTCATCATCCCTAATTATTAGAGAAATGCAAATCAAAACCACCCTGAAATACCATCTAACTCCAGCGAGAATGGCCCACATCACAAAATCTCAAAACTGCACATGCTGGTGTGGATGTGGACAGAAGGGAACACCTTTACACTGCTGGTGGGACTGCAAACTAATACAGCCATTTGAAAGGAAGTATGGAGAACCCTCACAGAACTCAGGCTAGACCTCCCATTTGATCTTGCAATCCCTTTACTGGGCATCTAACCAGAAGGAAAAAAAATGCTTTTATCATAGGACACTTGTACTAGACTGTTTATTGCAGCTCAATTTACAATCGCCAATATGCAGAAACAGCCTAAATGGATTGACAGGAATAGATTAACAAGCTGTGGTACATGTACACTATGGAATACTATTCAGCCATTTTTAAAAAATGGAGACTTTACAGCCTTTGTATTAACCAGGATGGAAGTGGAACACATTATTCTTAGTAAAGCATCACAAGAATGGAGAAGCATGAATCCCATGTACTCAATTTTGATATGAGGACAATTAATGACATGGTGGGGTTGGGGAAAGGGAAGAGCAGAGAGAGAAAGAAGGAGGTGGGGAGGAAGAACAGAGAGAGGGAAGGAGTGAGGGGGTGGGTTCTTGGTGTGTGCCACACCTTTTGGGGGCAAGACATGATTGTAAGAGGGTTTTTGCCTAACAAATGCAATCAGTGTAACCCAGTTTCTTGTACCCTTAATGAATCCCCAACAATAAAGAAAGAAAGAAAGAAATGGAGTGGGAAGGGAGGGGAGAATGAGGTTTGATAGAGGGAGGGTAAAAGGACCACACCTGTGGAGCATATTGCAAGGGTACAAGTCAAATCTGTCAAATTTAGACCATAAATGTCTTAACACAATAATCAAGTAAATGAGGCAAAAGCTATGTTGATTGGTTTGATGTAACCACGTCAGATTGTATAAAAAAAAATCAACACATTGTACCCCACATATGCATAAATGTATTCATGATCTATGTGTATTTGACTTAATTTAAAAAAAGATTTAAAAAAAAAGAAAAGGATAGGAAAGGAAAAGAAAAATTGTGTTAAATCCAGACAATCCCAGTCTTTGGGTCACCGTGAGTAAATCACATAATTTCTCTGAGCCTCAGTTTCCCTATATGTAAAGTGGGAGCAATCATGGTGCCTACTGCACAGGTTCTTGTGAGGACTGGATGAGAAAAAGCTTGCAGACAGAATAACACAGTGCCTAACACAAAATACATGCTCAATAAAGAGCTTTTATTACTAACCTCATTATTATTTTTTAAGTACATCATTCTAAAATTTGCACTTTGTTAAAATAAAGGCAAACATGAGATAAATTCTTTTTCTTACTTTCACCCTTGGTAAAAGGTGCTGGAAGCAATGCAGAGAGTCTGGGTGGGGATATCCCTGTTCAGCCCAGATCTCAGAACCTAAGAGTCCAGAAGGGTGTGATTGGTGACTATCAATTAAGCTCCCAAGTTTTCCCTCCTTCACAAAGCTAAATTTAGGCAGTTCTTATCCCAAATGAAAGTTAAGCCAAAATGTGAAACTGTCTTACTTTTAGATTTTCTCCCATTGATGTTTTTTCTTAGGATCTTTAAGGTCTGAGACCACAAAAATTCATGACTTCAAAGACCTTAACCTTCAACAGGGTTAAGTAAGATGAGCATGAACTTTGGAATGGTAACTTTGCATTGACATTAGCTAATGTTAGCTCAGAGGAGTGAGCAAAGGCCATAAAGGATTCCAATGTTTGAAGGGATCCTTTGAGGGTGGTCTCCCTCGTGCCCCAGCTCACCCTGTATTCCTCTGGGGAGGAAATGTGAGATGACCCATCAAGGACAGGGCTGCAAACAAAGCCATTATAAAAGGTAGTTGGGGCCTAGTGTGGTGGCTATAACACCTATAATTACACCTATAATCCTAGCACTCTGGGAGGACAAGGCAGGAGGATCACTTGCCTCAGGAGTCTGAGATCACCCTGAGTAAGAGCAAGACCCACCTCTACTAAACATAGAAAAAATTAGTCAGGCATGTTAGTGTCTGTCTGTAGTCCCAGCTACTCAGGAGGCTGAGGCAGGAGGATCACTTGAGCCCAGGATTTTAAGGCTATGATAAAGCCACTGCCCTGTAGCTGGGGCAACAGAGTAAAATTTTGTCTCAAAAACAAAAATAAAGGCTCAGTGCCTGCAGCTCAAGGGGTTAAGGTGCCAGCCACATACACTGGAACTGGTGGGTTCAAATCCAGCCAGACCCGCCAAATAACAATGACAACTACAACCAAAAAATAGCTGGGTATTGTGGTGGGCACCTGTGGTCCCAGCTGCTTGAGAAGTTGAGGCAAGAGAATTGCTTAAACCCAAGAGTTGGAGGTTGCTGTGAGCTGTGACGCCACAGCACTCTACCCAGGATAACAGATTGAGACTCTGTCTCAAGAAAAAAAAATTACATGATTGCATTAATGTACATAGCTATGATTTAACATAAAAAAAATTTTTAATAAAAGATGACTGGGGCCCGGCACCTGTAGCACAGTGGTTACAATGTCAGCACATGCACCAAGGATGGTGGCTTCCAACCCAGCCCAAGCCAGCTAAATAACAACAACTACAACCAAAAAAAATAGCCAGGGGCAGCGCCTATGGCTCAAAGGAGTAGGGCCCTGGCCCCATATGCTGGAGGTGACAGGTTCAAACCCAGCCCCAGTCAAAAACTGAAAGAAAAAAGAATCCTCAAAAAAAATAGCCAGGTGTTGTGGCAGGCACCTATAGTCCCAGCTACTTGGGAGGCTAAGGCAAGAGACTTGCTTAAGCCCAAGAGTTTGAGGTTGCTGTGAGCTGTGACACCAGGGCACTCTACCCAGGGTGACAGAGTGAGGCTCTGTCTCAAAAAAAAAAAAAAAAAGGTGATTGGGTGTCTACAAATGTGAGAGATTCTGGTTCTAACATTAAGGACAGTCTAACCATTGCGATCACCTGATTACAACGGAGATGTGTCTTAGATGAATATGGGGTTTGAATCCCTTGCTCCTGAGCCAACAATTTACTTCTCAAAAGCACCGCTCTTACTCTTCTTAAGCAAAAGGATATTGAAACCCTTGTTCTGGAGCAAACTCAGTCCCTAAATCCCTGTTAACTCCCCAACTGAGGGAGATTGGCCCCACTGAGCCTGGGAGAGCTGCGTGTGTACCTGGAGGTCAGTTTAGGAGTGTGGATGCTGCTATGCACTCAGTCCTCAAAGCAGATGGGTGGGGAGATGGGCAGACTGTATACTCTTTTTTTGTGTGCAGTTTTTGGCAGGGGCTGGGTTTGAAGCCCACCACCTCCAGCATAAGGGTCTGGCACCCTACTCTTTTGAGCCATAGGCACTGCCCCAGACTGTATACTCTTCTGAGCCCTCAGGCTGTAACAAGAATCACTGCAGAAAGAACCTCAAAGAAGGGCCTGGCAACAAAGAAAGGAGCCCTACTGAAAAGCAGCAGCACCTGACTGCTGCCAAGGCCAGTGCTCTGGGTCAGTGTCTTCAAGCCAGCCCTGGCTGTCAGAGTTGGCTGCCAAGGCCTTGGTCCTTTGAGGGCTCCCTCTACACCATGATCTGATATATCCACCAGTGGATATATCCACTGCCCTATCCCAGATTTGTAAACTGACCTCTGTAGTTGTCTGTAAATGAAAACAAATTAAAGAGTTTGCATACCTTTTCCAATTATGTTTGATATATGAATTCCTTCCCTATCCTGCCCATTTTGTACCAAAAGACTGTTTTTGTCTGGATTTTCAAGGTAACAATATTCTAGAGAAGGTAACTCCTGCTACACTTCACGGACCTAATCAAATACTACTCTGTCTCACAATGGGGGGACCTCTCCTGATAACAGGGGACTGCTGGACAGACACACACACGGGCTGGCCACAGTTAACAGGCTCCCTGAGGCAGCATTTGGCAGTAGCTCCCACACCACAGGGACTCAACTGAACACGGAGGAAAGTGTGGGGTGTGTTTGGGGGACAGGAGAAAAGAATAAGAATTGTTTTTTCGTTTTTCCTAGAGATTAAGGGTGTGGAAATATTTAAGATCCCTGTAGGCAAGAACTGAGGCAGTATGTACATTGTGGTGGCACCGATGATTTATTTGATTTATTCAGCATGGACTAAGTGCCTGGTGCATTCTAGTTCCTGTAAACCAGGGCAGATGAGCTGAGTTCTTGCCTCACCTCCACGAAGGCCTTTGAGGTATGCAGACAAGTGAAAAAGTTTTTATAAAACACTTGACATGTGCCCCAGTGAGGATCTGGGTGAATGTTCACCGGAGCACTGGTCTTGGAGAGTCAGAGACAGCTTCCCAGGGGAAGTGAGGCACGCGGGATGACCAGCACGCTAAGAAGAGGCTCATTTTTCTCTTGCATAATAGCCCACAGGGAGGAAGATGATGTGGGCTGGGAAGACAGTCTCATGCCACAAGGCTATCCAGGGCCCACCTTCCTTCTGTCTTCCTTGCTATCCCCTAGGGCAGTGTTGATCCAAAAAAAAAAAAAGAGTAAAAGAAAAGAGCATATTGTGCTTTGAACTTATAGTAATTTAATTAATGATCCTTAAAAATTTTCACAGCACACCTAAGATCCCCTGTTGGCAGGCAGACCGGTTGAAAATTCCTGCCTTAGGGTGATGCCTGTGGCGCAGTGGATAGGGCACTGGCCCCATAACCGAGGGGGGTGGGTTCAAACCCAGAACTGGCCAAATGGCAACAAAAAGATAGCCAGGCGTGGTGGTGGGCGCCTGTAGTACCAGCTACTCAGGTGGCTGAGGCAAGAGAATCACCTAAGCCCAGGAGTTAGAGGTTGCTATGAGCTGTGAGAGCACAGCACTCTACCGAGGGCAATAAAGTGAGACTCTGTCTCTAAAAAAAGAAAAGAAAAGAAAATCCCTGCCTTACCAGGCATTGCTGAGCCTGCAATGTGGTAACTGTGATGGATGGATATGAACGTTCTCAGTTCATTTCTTTGCTTTATTTATAGTGAGCTATTAAGAGAAGTTTCTAATTATCATTCTGGCAATGTTAGCTTGTAGAAAATATATATTTTTTGTATATAGAAAATATATACTGTATCTATATATTGTATATAATGTTGAATTATTTACCTTGTCTTTTTTCAGATGAGAAATAGTATTGTATTTGTTTTGTCTTAATCTAGGTCAAAGGCCAACTTTGGCTAAATTAAGCAATATGACGTGTGTCCCAGAGACAACTTATAAGTATCCTGATTTGCCTATAAATCGATGTAAGGAAGAGGTAAAATTACTTTTGTTAGACTGTAATTTTGCTGTTTGTATAAATGCCTGAGGCCCAGCACTTTTTGGTTTACAATTTGAAAGTTGCCAGGTGAACACATCCCTGGTGTGTGAGACTCTGTGGTAGGGCTCAGGGCTGTGGGGAGGTGGTTTCCTGTATTAACCGTATTGATGACTTTTCATTTGACTTGTGCTTTACTTGTTTAGTCTTTGCTAGAGTGCATCTCCTCTGACATTCAGTTTGGTATCTAGTCTTCCCTTTCTCTGAAATATTTGTAATAAACATTTCTCTTTCCTAGGAGAGCTGTTTATTTAAAGAATCTCATTGTCAAATCTTTTTGCAAAGCAAATAATACACTCTGGCATTTCCACTGGGATTTTACAGTGTTGCCCCTATTTTCTGCCTATTGATTTGATCACTGATATCATTTTATTAATAATGCCAGGCCAGATATAGCAGTAGGATGATTACATTTCTAATTAGTTACATGTTATTTAGTGTGGTTAAAAGTAAGTATATTGAAATCTTAACTACACTAGTGGAGAAAGCAATTACAGATAAAACTGGAGATGTTTCAAATTTATTTGCTTAGTTTTTGAGTCAGAGGTTTTTTTTTTTTGAGACAGAGCCTCAAGCTGTCACCCTGGATAGAGTGCTGTGGCATCACAGCTTACAGCAACCTCTAATTCTTGGGATCAAGCGAGTCTCCTGCCTCTGCCTCCCAAGTAGCTGGGACTACAGGCGCCCAGCACAATACCCGGCCATTTTTTTTTTTTAGCCATCATTGTTCTTTGATGACCCAGGCTGGATTTGAACCCGCCAGTTCAGAAGTACGTGGCTGGCACCTTAGCTGCTTGAGCCACAGGCGCCAAGCCTGAGTCAGAGTTTTTGTTACCATGGTTAGAGTGCAATGGCATCATCACAGCTCACTGCAACCTCAAATTTGTGGGCTCAGGCGATCCTCCTGCCTCAGCTTCCACAGTAGCTGGGACTATGGATGTGCACCTCCATGCCCAGCTAATTTTTCTATTTTTAGTAGAGACGAGGTCTCACTCTTGCTCACACTGGTCTCGAACTCCTGAGCTCAAGCTGTCTTCTTCCTTGGCCTCTCAGAGTGCTGGGATTATAAGCATAGCCACCATGCCCCCAATTTAATTTTATTTTGCTTTAGACTGAATCATATAACTTTTATAGACTAGATGAGCTTTGTTAAATGATTTTTAGAGCCCAATATTTAAATTAATTTGTATTTTTAACCGTATTCAATTGGTAGAAGGATAAGACCTTACTTAAGTTTAGAGTGAAAGTGGAGGAATGGACTCAAGTTTTTAGAAATGCTTTATATGTGGGCCGGGCACAGTGGCTCATGCTTGTAATCCTAGCACTCTGGGAGGCTGAGGTGGGTGGGTTGCCTGAGCTTACAGGTTTGAGTCCAGCCTGAGTAAGAGCAACACCCTCTCTTTAAAAAAAAAAAAAATAGCTGGGCATTTTGGCAGGCACCTGAAGTCCCAGGTGTTTGGGAGGCTGAGGCAAGAAAATCACTTGAGTCTAGGAGTTTGAGGTTGCTGTGAGCTGTGTCACCACAGTACTCTAACCAGGGGGACCAAAAAAACAAATGCATCATACGTAGTATGCTTCTGCCTGATGGGCACAACATAAGGTTAGATGGCATACCTGGGCTCATGACACAACTATAGCAGGGACTTTACCTAACTAATGCAAACATCGTAACCTAATTGTACTCTTACATTAATCTAAAATAAAAAATAAAAAGCATAAAAATGTTCGGTATGATCTGTAAGTGGACAGTGGAACTTAATTGTTTGAAAATGTTACCACTCGAGTGTAGTAACAGCTCTGTTTTCATGGTTTTCAGTAGAATTACATCCAAATTCATTATAAAATTTTAAAATAATAGAAACTTAGACTTAGTAAGAGCCATAGAAACTTAGTGTAGTGTTTTCATTTTTATAGAAGTTGAGCCCTGGAGAGCTTACGTTAACTTGGCCTGCAGGGTTGCAGGATTGCGGAGGTGGAAGAGTCAGCTGGTGGTAGATGCAGCACCATTTGTAGCCCTCTCACTCACTTTCCTGATGTTTAGATGGTTCGTTAATTAATGAACTTAAAGATGAAAGAAAAATAAATCCTGAAAGTTTTCCTATGATAGGTAATATGTTACATCAAAATTCTGTGCCAATTTTGAAAGAGAATTTCTCTTAAAATTGTAGGTGATTTCCCTGATAGAAAGCAACTCTGTGGTGATTATTCACGGCGCCACAGGGAGTGGCAAAAGCACGCAGCTCCCACAGTGTGTCCTGGACCATCACATGCAGCGCTCTGCCTACTGCAACATTGTGGTGACCCAGCCACGGAAGATTGGGGCCAGCAGCATTGCCAGGTGGATCAGCAGGGAGCGGGCCTGGACCCTGGGGGGCCTGGTGGGCTATCAGGTGAGCCTGGAGGGGCCATCGTCTCTGTTTGTTCTTTCCACTTACGTTCATGGTAGGTTTATGACTGTTTACTGCTTGGCTTATGGAACAGAACTGTGGAATAATTAATGAAAACAGTAAAACTGGATTTCTTGAAAATCTTTTGTGATTTCTTTCCTAATTAGGATTCTAATTTCCTAATTTAATTCTAATTTCCCTAATTGGGAAATTCTCAGGCGTATGGCTCTTATAATGTCATCCTTTTATTAAAGTTGTATTTTTATAGTCTAGATGATGTCTTCATATACTGTTTTTCTTTCTTTTTGTTTTAAATAGAAACAGAATTTTACTCTGTTTCCCAGGCTGGAGTGTGGTGGTGTCTGTCATAGTTCACTGCAAACTCTAACTCCTGGCCCCAGCTGATCCTCCTGACTCAGCCTCCCAAGTAGCTGGGACTCAAAGGCATGTACTGTCATGCTTGGTTGTTTTTTTATTATTTATTATTATTTTTTTTAGAGACAGAGTCTCACTTTGTTGACCTTGGTAGAGCGCAGTGGCGTCACAGCACATAGCAATTTTTTTGTTGCAGTTTGGCTGGGGCTGGGTTCGAACCTGCCACCCTTGGTATATGGGACTGGTGCCTTACTCACTGAGCCACAGGTGCTGCCCCCAGAACTCATTTTCTTTTTTTTTTTTTTTTTAGAGACAGAGTCTCACTTTATCATGCTCGATAGAGTGCTGTGGTGTCACAGCTCACAGCAATCTCCAGCTTTTGGGCTTAGGTGATTCTCTTGCCTCAGCCTCCTGACTAGCTGGGACTATAGGCACCTGCCACAATACCCGGCTATTTTTTTTTTTGTTGTTGTTGTTGCAGTTTGGCCGGGGCCAGGTTCGAACCTGCCACCTTTGGTATATGGGACTGGCGCCCTACTCAGTGAGCCACAGGCACTGCCCCTGATTTTTTATTTTTAGTAGAGATGGGGTCTTACTGTGTTGTTCTGGCTGGTCTGAACTTTTGGCCTCCAGTGATCCTCCTACCTTGGCCTCTCAAAGTGCTGCTCCCTGCCCACAATTGTCTTAATGTAAAAATGTTCTATGCAGTGTGATTAAGTAACCCCCCTCCCAAAAGCAACAAAATCAATCACTTATAATTAGGACTCTATATCTTATAAAATGTAGGAATTTTTTTTTAAACTGGTCTGTGAGTGATTTCATTTTATTTATTTTTATTTTTTAATTTTTATTAAATCAAAATTGTGTACATTAGTGCAATCATGGGGCACAATGTGCTGGCTTCATATACAATCTGAAATATTTTCATCGAACTATTAAACATAGCCTTCATGGCATTTTCTTAATCACTGTATGAAGACATTGGTATTCTACATTTAGTAAGTTTCACCAGTACCCTTCTAAGATGCAAAATGTAGGAATTTTTAAATTTCTTACCTCCATTATAAAATGGGCATATCCTTTCTTTGTAGTGAAGTGGAGCTGTGTAACCCTGAACTCTTTCTCCTTCCTCCCTCCCCCCCCAATTTTAGGTAGGGCTAGAGAAAATAGCAACGGAGGACACTAAGTTAATTTATATGACGACCGGAGTCCTGCTTCAGAAAATAGTTAGTGCCAAGAGTTTGATGGAATTCACGCACATTTTCATCGATGAAGTAAGTGCATTCTTCAGTAGCTCTGCTCTGATACTCATGTGATTATGTTACAAGAAAACAGTGTAAGGTAATATAAGTGTTACCTACTTCTGCAGGGTGATTGAGTAATTTGGGTTTATATCTGCTTAATCTACTTATGAATGTTAATTTTCTGTTTTTATTCTTTGCTGTTGGTTCCAAGATATGAGTGATGATTTTGAGAACTCCTCGTTATAAGCAGGGATTGGCAGGCTACAGCCCTTGGTGCAAATTCAGCACTTGTTTTTGAAGTCAAATTTTATTAGAACACAGTTTTACTCATTTGTTTATGTGTTATTTATGGTGGTTTTTGCACTACAACAACAGAGTCGAGGCTGGGCACGGTGGCTCACACCTGTAATCCTAGCACTCTGGGAGGCCAAGGGTGTGGATTGCTTGAGCTCACTAGTTGGAGGTTGCTGTAAGCTGTGACACCATAGCACTCTATTCAGGGTGACAGCTTGAGACTCTGTCTCAAAAAAAAAAATAAGTAAAAATAAAAAACACACACAAAAACAAAAAACCCCACCCCAAACAGAGTCAAATAGTTGTAGCAGATGCTGTACATCCCAAGCTGAAAATATTTACCATCTGGACTTCTGTGGGAAAAGTCTGCCAAACTCTGGGTTAGGGAGTTAGCCATAATTGGACAGTAAAAAGGACTTTCATGGCATGTCGTTTTAGCCACATCATAGATACTTTCTATCTAGTAAATTAAGGATAATAATAGCTTTTAAAAATTAATAAAGTAAATGCAAGATACATCAATATATTTACCTTTCTTAAAACACTCTGATAAAGTACTGTGAACTCTTTGTGTCTGTCAGCTTTCATTATTCTTTCCTTCCTCTACAATTTCTGGATTTTTCTCAGTAAGGATGGAATATTTAATTGATTTTACATGCACACCCATACCCACATCCCATTTTTAGAGATGGGATCTTATTCCATCACCCAGGTTGAAGTGCAGTGGTATCTTTGTAGCTTACTGCAGCCTTGAACTCCTGGCCTCGAGTGGTCCTTCTGCCTCAGCCTCCTAAAGTGCCAGGATGACAGACGTGAGCTCCACTGCACCCGAGATGATTTTGCTTATATTTTAAATAGGACTACATTTTTTTTTTTTTAAACTGAGACACTCACTGTAGAGTATTATGGCGTCATAGCTACCTGCAACGTCAACTCCTGGGCTTAAGCCATTCTATTGACTCAGCCACCCTAGAAGCTGGGACTACAGGTGCTGGCCACATGCCCAGCTATTTTTTGTGTTGTTTTGTTTTGTTGGCTGGGCCAGGTTTGAACCCACCAGCCTTGTTGCATGTGGCTGGGGCCCTAACCACTGAACTATGGGCACCCAGCCAATTTTGCTTATATTTTAAATAAGAGGTTTTTGAGCTTTTGAGGTGAAAGTTGTATTCAAACAACTTTCCCAGGAGCCTTGGAAATGGCTTCTCCCTAAACTCTCTTGGGTTTTAAATCTCATCAGGAGTTTTTTTCTGTGAAGCTAACTTATTTCTTTTTTTTTCTTTTTCTTTTTTTTTTTGAGACAGAGCCTCAAGCTGTCACCCTGGAGAGTGTCATGGCATCACAGCTCACAGCAACCTCCAATTCCTGGGCTCGAGCCAGTCTCTTGCCTCTGCCTCCTAAGTAGCTGGGACTACAGGCGCCCGCCACAAGGCCTGGCTATTTTTTGGTTGCAGCCGTCATTGTTGTTTGGCGGGCCCAGGCTGGATTTGAACCCGTCGGCTCAGGTGTACGTGGCTGGCGCCTTAGCCTGTTGAGCCACAGGCGCCTAGCCAGCTGACTTATTTATAGAGGGATTAGAAGCATCAGCAAATAAATAGGATTGGTGGGGGTTGTAAGATGGGGCTAGGGTACTTAAGAGTCTGAAATCAAGCCATTTGGCAACTGTTGAGGGTAAGGTTTGATATATGTGATCATTAATCATGCTAAAGTATACCTCAGGTAAAGCTGAGTTTGTGCATTTATGATCTTCTGATTTGGTTTTAAATTACTGTAGGGTGTTTGGGAGAGTAGGAGAAGGTGGAAGATGATCTGCTCCTTGCAAAATAGCCTGAGGTACTTACATGGTCCAGTATTTTTTCTTGTGAATTATGGCAGTTTTGAGTGTCTTTACATTAGGCACAGATCAAATATAACACGCAGTATGCTAAAAGGTAGCATTATGAGGTTCATGACAGTTACTTATAGCTCTTCCTATAATTGAACCTGTTTTACATGAAAGGTAACCAAAGGTTTAAGTTCACTGCTCAGGCCACAGGTAATAGTGTTGCTGAGTTCATCCCTGGGTAGTTCACTCTAGCAGGGGTGTCCAACCCTCGGCCGAACACAAAATCATAAACTTACTTAAAATATAATGAGCTTTTTGGTGATTTTTTTTGTAGAACTTGATTGCATGGTTCATGAGCATGAATTTTGTAGACAACATTGTGTCCCAGTGTCAGGTAAAATAAGCATATGTATGCCCTCGCTGTTTGTACACATGTAAAATATACATACCCTCTCACTAGTTTTTGTTTTTTTGTTTTTTTGTTTTTTTTGAGACATAGTCTCACTGTGTTACCCTCCATAGAGTGCTATGGCATCACAGCTCACAGCAACCTCAAATTCTTGGGTTTATGAGATTCTCTTGCCTTAGCCTCCCCAGTAGCTCGGACAACTGGCACCCGCCACAATGCCTGGCTATTTTTTTGTTGAAGTTGTCATTGTTGTTTAGCAGGCCTGGGCCAGGTTCAAACCTGCCAGTCCTGGTGTATGTGGCCAGTGCCCTAACCACTGAGCTACAGACACTGAGCCCACTGTCGCTGTTTGTATGCATGTAAAATAAACGTAGGTACTGCTCTTGCTGTTTGTACGTATGAGGGCTTCAGTTTTACATGGTGTGCAGCTTTCCAAGTGCGAACAGTTGAATTGACACCATCAGATGCCATGTGCTCATGTGACTTGATGAGGCAGTGATTATCAATAATATTTCAACTTATCATTGAGTGTGTGAGGCATTAAATGCTATTTAGCGGTCAGGTGTTGCTAAGGCACTTCTATACCTCAGTGGTGCCTGCCACACTTTACAATTGGCCTCCGCCTCGTTCTGCATTAGCAGCAGAGATATGGAAGGGCCCAAACATTACTTTGTTTTCTTAACTAATTTTCATAATACAAGTAAATATAGTGCCTTATCTATGATTATTATTTTGTTTAAATCCCAACATGGCTTCTACTGTTGCAGGAAACGGTGAATTGAAATCAACAGGTTCTTGCCATCAAGACTATAGAGGAAGGATTTTTAATTGCTGATAGAAGTCACTGGTCTCAAGCCGGAAAACACTGAACCCTCCTAATCGTTGGGAAGCTCTTTTATACTATAGCTGGGTTAGACTTAGAGTTACAGTTACCGCTATTAGGTCATGGGAAAAGTTTTTAGCTAGCAGGCAAAAAATCATAAAGAGTTGATGACTATATTTCTCAAGAAACCAGAGTGCTGTTATTTGTTACATAGTCTCTTTCTTTCTTTCTCTCTCTCTCTCTCTTTCTTTCGTTCTTTCTTTTTTTTATTCAACAAATATTTACTGAGCATTTTTCATGCCAAACTGTGCACCAGGCTCTGGGTTACGACAACAAACAATATAGACATGGTCCCTGGGCTGTTGACAGGCCATTATGGTTTAGTTGGTAGGTGTTATGTTGGGAGGAGTAGGAGCAAAGACCATTTCTGAAGAGTATAAGTTTCTCAAACCATTTCTCAAAGTATAAGTTTGAGCTACCTAAGGTGGCTGAAAAGTCTAGCTCCTTATAGTAAAGAAGACAAATCATCCAAATCTGGTGTTTGTCTTAAGCAAAATCAATACATTTTGCTGATGTCTGATGGAGTTCTTTAAGGCTCTAGTCTACATAATCTCTTTCAAGGTTATTTCTGCTTAGTGTTTTTGTAAAGTTCTTTCTTATCTTTGGAGCCTGGGTTCTTCTGCAACTGTTCTTGTGGCATTCTCAGGACCACCAGGACGTATAAGACTTATTTCTCCTTCCTCACTGCAACATCCCAAAAGAAAACAGAGCCCCCCCCAAAAGAAAAATTATGATTGAAGGAAGATTGTTCAATAAAAAGTGGACAGATGACTACTTTTTCATCAGAGCAAATAGTAAGAACTTTGCTTAATTTGTAGGGAATTGTTGGTGCAAGTTTTCAAAGACTATAATTTGGAAAGGCATTATATGCAAAAACCTGCCGATTTGTGTAGGAGGACAAAATTGCTGGAAAAAGTATTTCTCAACAGACGTTTCTCCCCCCGCCCCCCAAGCAACCTTATTCTGTTTCCCAGAGTGCCATAGGATCGGCCTAGCTCACAGTGACCTCATACTCCTGGGCTCGCTCAAGCAATCCTCTTCTCAACAAAAGTTTCTTTTTTTAAAGTTACAGATGGATTCCATTGTAAAAGCTAGTTATGTGGTAGCATATTAGTATATGTACTAGCAAAAATGAAACTTATGTACTGATGATGAGTTTATTAGCTGATGTGTGGAAAGTATGGCAGGTATGATTTGCCCTGACAAAAAGGTGATACTCTAAAATCAGATTGTCTCACTGGACTACGGCCAGCCAAATTGAAGACACTGGAAATCAATTGGAAGAATTTTGCAGAGTAAAGCCGCTGATTTTAAGCTTTATGCCTTGGTGATGGATGACAGCATTGATGCTACAAATACGGCTCAAAACTTGCCATTTTTATTAGTGGTATTGATGATGAATATAATGTCAGTGAGGAAATGGCTTCTTTAGTTTCTTTAAAAGACCAGCTAAATCAAAGGATTGATATGAAGCAGTCAAATATATGTTAAATCAATTTTCTTAGTCCGTTGTCAACATGTCTGGTATAGTTACTGACGGTGC
>CAUYON010065552.1:0-18510 GCA_963573935.1 Arctocebus calabarensis
TAGTAGCTGGGACTACAGGCGCCCGCCACAGCGCCCGGCTATTTTTTTGTTTTGCAGTTCGGCCGAGGCCGGGCTTGAACCCGCCACCTTCGGTATATGGGGCCGGCGCCCTACTCGCTGAGCCACAGGAGCCACCCAGCAACCATGTCTTCTAATAATTTCCATGCCATAAACACATTAGGAAAGGCAGAATTACTTTGGGGTACAAGATGCTCTGCATTTTCATATCCTATTGCTTATTATGAGGATTCACATTGGCTTTTGTATTGTGAGATAAGGTTGCCTGTTTGGCTCACACCATCATCTTTGGTTGTCACAAAGGCAATTTCTCTGTCAAACATTCACAACATGTGGGAAATGGCGTCAACACGCTGCAACAAAGGGCATTGCCAGGACCAATTTTAACGTTTGAATTTCCTATTTTATTTCGGGATTTTCCTGCCGTTATTGAGTTTAAACCAATACATGTGCCGTCTGGTTTCATGGCCTGTGCTATTTGGCATCAGAGTCCAATAAATCTGATAGCTCAATTTTATCACATATGTTTTCCAAATATTGGTAGTGTCCAGGTAAAATCTTTAGCACTGAGCATCTGCTCTGCCTAATACCTATGAGCTGCGTTAGGAAAAGTCTCTGAAAACTGAGCAAGTAGAAGAATTTATAAAAAGATTCAAACAGCAGAAACAAACTAAAGGAATCTTAAATTTAAGCAACTCTCTAGGCCTAGAAGTGCTTCCTTCCAGAGCCAAAGGTTAGGACTCTTTGAAGAAAACGTCATCTTCAACAATGGAAACACACATTCAAATTCTGGGCTCTAGGATTATAAGAAAACCAGGAAACTTAAAATATGATGCTTTGCCCCCTGTACTCTTTGGACAAGCTCTGCGCATTTTCAGTTGTCAGTGCCACCTTACAATTTGGGGATGGCTGTTGCACCGTTCCTTAGGGAAGAGACAGTTGGCATTGTTTCATGGCAGGGTATAATTCATTTATGTCTTCCCAGTTTTTCCTCTCTGATCTCTTCTCTGTGTGTCTGTCAGCAGCCGTCTCCTGGGAGCAGCACCATGCACTTCATTAATAAGAAAGGATTAAAGGAAAAAGCCCCGGTCTCCTAATACACTTGGATAATTTGGTGCCATCCACAAGGCAATAGACCCCTGCTGCACAGATGTCATTAGAAAGGTACAATTTCATTACGTTTTACTGGCAGAGCCTTGAGTGAAATACAAAATATGTTGTCTCCTATGCAGGGGAAAAGAGTGCTAAAGCTTTCATTCAAGCCCCTAAAATTAGTAGAATCCAAAAATCTATTTTATGGTTTGTACATTTATTTTTCCTTCCTTTAGATGTCCTTGAAATCATGCTTTTATGAAATATTGAGCAAAATAAAGATTAAAAGAAAATTGTTTATATTCTTAAATCCCAAATTTAAGATCTTTTATACTTTTATTAATTAACACACTTGTTTTGAACACCTATTATATGCCAGGCACTCTGCTAGCCACTAGAGGACAAATTATAAAAATATCATTTATTTTTTTTTTAACCCTACCATATTGAATGCTATAATTGGAAGTGAGTGTAAAAGTGAGTGTATATGAAGTTAACCATATGACAGAGTAAAACTGATTATAAGCCAGGTTATGGTAAGTGTTTTCAGGAAATCTGTTTAGCACTTCCCTATTAACTGAACTTATTTTTGAACTGACATGTTTGCCAGTGATTGACATTACCTTTTGAACTAAACCACCCTGATTTTAAGCCTTTCGTGGTTATGTTGTGCAAACATTTGAAATGACAGGCACAGACTTCCCTTAGGAGATTTGCACCCTAGTTTCTGTAGGTGCTGTCCCAGCCAAGAAGGAACCACGGGTCACTGGTGTCATGTGTGATGTGGCTGTGCCTCCTGATAAAGAGGCCTGGCGTTTAGGCACCTGCTACAAAATATGTCAGTGACACTCCCAGGCGTGACACTGGTGTGATGACTCGCAGGGAATCTCACACATCACTCTTCCCTAGCACCGAAGAGAATCAGGTTTAATAGTGGTCCATTATCTCACTGCCACAAACACACAACTGCCATTAACACTAAAAAGTGACACACAGTTGGAACTGTGCTTAGGAGGAGAAAGCCCTTGATCATCAGCCATTTACAAGCCACTCCTTGCAGTAATAGGTTTTTGCTTTATTCCTACTCGCTTTTGTTCAGTGAAATTGACATTTGCAGCTCTTTGTCTAAGATAAAGGCTAGACAGTTAAAACGACAGAAACTGGGGTTCTGGAGAACACTACTAACAAAAGGCAAAATAGAACAGGAAAAACAGATCACTGTGACAAATAAATGAGTCAGTGACAAAAATACTTTAAAAGCACGTTGGGTTATATACAATGTGTCTATGAATGAAAGACTGGTCATCAAGTCAGCTTTGAACATAGAGTGTGCTGATAACCTTACTCTTTTTTTCTGCAACCAAGTCATACCTTGCTTGTGATGTATTTTAATTCACTCAAATCTCATCATACTTACAGTGAAGATTATCAACACATGTCATGAGAAGTGAGAGACAGGAGAGATTAGGATAGGGCCTGACCAGTTTACACTTCTAGGGTGAACAGAGCTTATTAATCAACAAAAAGCCAGTTAAATTCTATTCTCGTTATCAAAAATAAGTCTCAGCTAATGTTTAAATATAGATAACCAAAGTTACAAACAAACAAAATCCCCAGTTTCACCAATAAATTAAAAAGATAATAAGCAAAGAGGTTAAGGGGTTAAAAGCGCAGATTGCTAACTTCTTGGGCCGTGCATTGGAGGATGTGCGCTGAGAACAGATCAACCACTTGGTACCATAATGCAGATTTCCTTTGCGTTGGTGAATTTTGCTTGATGGCACTCGGCCCTCACCCTTGTAAGATTTTACAAGTCAGCTTGTCCTGAATCTTAACAGGTGTCCCTTATGGTTTGGATGTTTTATTAGGTAAAACTAATACATGTATGGATTTATTGAATACTCTTCCAAATTTCTGGGATTTAGTCCCACATCACCTTAGACACTGAGGAGGAGGAAAGAAATTATAATTTGGATGTGGGGATGAAACTTGGGAATTTGCAATGTAAATGGAGATAAATGATTAGCAATGATCCTTCTTTATATTCTTTTGCCGAGGTAGTTTATAAATAAGGGATTGTGCATACAAGAACATGTTCTATTTCCCCTCCTGAATGTGCCTGACGTACTGTATCTTGTCATTGTTAAATTCGATTTGATGGAATAAATATTCAAATTAGGGTTGACAATATCTATATCCTTATAGAGGAAAAATAAACTGCTAAGTGTGTCTGTAAGTTCTGTCAGGCAGGACTTACCCAAACCCTGATACACATTTTACTTTTGTTCTTAAAAAAAGGCGACTAGATGAATTACTTTGGAAATACTTCAAAAAGATTTCTTTCTTTCTTTTTTTTTCTTAGATTTGAAATTCACAGTAGGTTTTTTTCCTTTCCTCCTTGGTAAATAACAAAGTTTTTATTGTTTAGACTGAGTAATATGACATGAAACAACAAACCTGCACGTGTCTAAGTTATAACAAATCTGTTTCCTTGATGGGTGGAAGGAAATCTGAGGACAGTTGTAGGGGGTCTCGTCTGCTCTCAGCGCTGCCTTCTAGTCATACTGAAGACAACACCTCTCCGGACTGGTCTTTCCCCTTCTTCTCCTCTCCCCGGTCAATGTCAATCACGTGCACCACTCCAGGTTTCAGAATCAAGTCGTCCGTCTCTACCTGACTCCTGTTGTCCTCCACCTCCATGTAGCTCCCTTTTGTTTGCTGGGCAGCTTTGCTGAAGGCTTCCTTGAGACGACGTTTGAGCTCCACATCTGGACAAAAGACGTACTCATAGAGGCCACCAGCAAGGACAGCGCCTATTATTGGTCCAACCCAGTATATCTGAGGGAAAGATGGAAGAAGATAAGTGTTAAGGGCTCCATTGAACAACACTATGAATATTGACATTGGCTGGGTTCAATGAAGAGAGCAATTGTGTCAGGCTTAAAAAAAAGAAGGGAATTGGAAAGGAAATAAGAAGACACACCCAATCCGCATCAGAGGTCCGCAGAAAAAAGAAAAATTCTGGAGAGTACTTCTCTTATTCTCTCAATGCTGCCATCTTACATGAGTTTTCTGCATTATCATGATCATAGTGAAGATTTTATCATTCAGAGCTTCAGTTGTTCAGTACGACATGAAGCTGGACTCCCAGCTTCATGCTTGGAAAGTTTGTAACCTAACTTCCAAAGTCTTACCTTCCTCACCTGCAAATTGGGGATCATAATAATACGTACATCGTGGGGTGTAAGGATTAAATGAAATAATGTTTGTAAAGTGCTTAAGGATTCCCAGTTCGTAGCAACCTGCTCTATGCCAGGCTTCTTAAAATATCTAAAGAAGAATGTGACTAGGAAACCCATAAATTATTACCTTCTGTATGTTACATGCTTTCCCTCTCTAAAATTTGGTGACTTAGTTGAATTGAAAGCTCCCTGGTTCATTCATTACTCTTGTTGCAGAGAGCTGTCACCTATAGCTATGGTCTCCAATGCCCAGGCTGTAGGCAGGTGCCCGTCGGTAGCTTGTTAGGAGCCAGGCTGCACAGCAGGAGGTGGGCAGTGGGTGAGCAAGTGAAACTTCATCTCTATTTATAGTTGCTCTCCATCACTCGCATCACTGCCTGGCTCCATTCCCTGTCAGATCAGTGGCAGCGTTATATTCTCATAGGAGCATGACCCCTACTGTACGCTGTGCATGGAAAGGATCTAGGTTGCAGGCTTCATATGAAAATCTAATGCCTGATGATCTGAGGTACATGTAATGAACTTGAATCATGCCAAAGCCATCACCTCACCCACCCTGGTCCATGGAAAGATTGTCTTCCATGGAACTTGTCCTTGGTGCCACAAAGGTTGAGGACCACTGCTCTACATGGCTCTTATGATGCTGGCTTGGTAGAAAAATCTGTACTGAGTTTATGGATGAAGTCTAGTGAGGAGGCATAGTGAGGAGTAGCAATTCCACAGGATTTCGATAAATTGGGCTTCTTATCACTTATATGCCTAGAATAAGTGCTGAGTTAGAATGAACTGTAGCATTTGCTTTAGGGCACGTGGATGCTGAGAATATTGAACATCCCTGTAGTAGACTCGCTTGGGCAACAGAAACCCTGTTTATCGAGCACTCTTTCTGAGCTGGTTGTACACAGCACTTTTCCTGTATTACCTCATTTAATTCTAGCAATAACCTATGAGATAGATAATTATCATTCTTCCCATTTTAAGAATAAGCAAACTGACACTCTGAGAGGGGACGAAGTATGCTTAAGATTTCACGCTCAGTAAGTGGTAGAGCTGGGATTTCAGTCTGTCTGATTTCAAATCTCTATTTTGAACCACTGTACTGTTTTCCTCAGCACTACACTTCTCTCATTGGAACAAAATCTGATGAATGCGTCTTGCGTTAGACACCCTCTGGAAATGAATCTCACTAAGCTTCCTCATTGCAAAATCTAAGAAAATGCAAACTTTAAGCTGAAACTGAGCACATATCCTTTATAGGGAAACTGTTGCTCTTTCTGGAAGAACCAAGTTCCTTATCTTGAACATGAAAGAAATCATAGGAGAGTTTGCCTTCTCTATGGCCTTCAAAAGAGAAACCCAAGCCCTCCACTAAATTTCCTTGCTATTTGTTCCTTTGGTAAGATCTCATTAAATATGTACTATTCCATCGGCTACAAATCCCATACGGGAGAATAGAAACAGCTAAATAGTTATCACTGTTCTCCAAAACACCCATAGATATGACATCTAGCTGCTTGTTCTCAGAGATAAACAAATCTTGGTGTCAAGTTGCTCTTTCAGAACAAAGTCATATGCAGTTGAAAAGCAAGGGAATGATCTGTTTGAGATGCTGGATGTGCTAATTACCCTGATCTGATCACCATACATTCCTATTGTGGCATCACTACTCCATAAATATGTACAAACATTATGTGTTAATTACAAAATCTAAAACACAAAAAGGTAACTTAAAAGATTTATATTACTAAAAATCTAGAAAATATATATAAGTATAACGAAAATTAGAATATCATGACACTATACAAAAAACTCCCACACTTTTAATATTTCTAGCCTATCTATCTACCTACAAATATACTTTAAATTAGTTATAAAGCTCACACAACTATTGCTAAAAAATGAAAATTTATTTGTATTAGGATTAAGATTGGTATAAAATTACAATAGGAGAAGCCTCTGATGTAATCAACAAGGTAAGAAATTTTCTGTTATTTGTGGATAAAATATATGTTTTATTAATTACTTGTCAGGTATCTAAAGTCCTCATAAATCAAAATAGCTTGAACTTAATAAGTTGAACTACAAGTTGCCCTTTCATTTTAAAATCTATATACTGCCTGTTAAAATTTTCATTTTGTGCATGTGGCTTTAAGACATCAATGAAAATATCAGTGATAAAATGACCAATCTCATGGATGGCATTGTTGGCTGAATATTTGCATGGCTGTATCCAAAATCTTGTTTTTGAATTCTGACTCTCATCCTATCATTTCACGGTATAGAGAAATGAATGCGTATAGCTGTGGTGAAATTTCTGCTCATTTGCAATGTTCACCACAGCTCAGCAGTTGTGACTAAGTTAATAACTGCCATATGCATAAGATTAAAACACAAGTGACATATTGTCATATTCATGAATTTAAAAAATTGGAAAGTAACATTTACAATATATAAATGACAATAACATTAGCTTCACTTGAAGATGGCTTATATATATTCCCCCTACTTTTTTTTTTTTTTTTGAGACAGTCTCAAGCTGTCGCCCTTGGTAGAATGCCATGGCGTCATCATAGCTCATAGCAATCTCCAACTCTTGGGCTCGAGGAATCCTCCTGCCTCAGTTTTTCTATTTTTAGTAGACATGGGGTCTCGCTCTTGCTCAGGCTGGTCTTGACCTACTGAGCTCAAGCAATCCACCTACCTCGGCATCCCAGAGTACTAGGCTTACGTGTGTGAGCCACCACGCCTGCCTTATATCCCACATTTTTTTACTGGGTATTGTAAATTAGCCTATTAGTTGTCTTCACAATTGCTGGATGACTTATGTAAAGGATTTAAATTCCTTTGCTGTAAGAAACAATTGAAACAAAATTAAGTATAATATTTTAAAATGGATACCACTATTCTCTGGAAGCATCACCACCACATTAATAGGTAGGTTAGGCTTGGGATTGAAAAGTGTGCCTTTTCTGAGAGTTATTTATGTTTCCAGCTACAGTCATGATGATACTAGCATAAACATTTGTACTATATATTCTCCACCATCTGCAGTTCAAATGTTTCCAACTCATATACTATTTATTCAATTTATGCTTTTATAAACAAAAAAGGTAAATATTTTTGCTATGGGCAATGCTTTTAAGTATTTCTTTCTTTTTTCCTCTTCTTTTTGCAAGTTTATTTTCAGTTATTACTGGGAATGCTTTACTTTCAGTTATTTAAACAACATATTCACTACACAACCCAATTTTAATTTGTTCCATATAGGCAACCTCCATGTACAATACACTCTGCTGCAGCCTGTCAGATACACCACCCAGAACAACACTTAAAAATAAAAAAAATCATTACTAAAGGCCCAGAGCAGATATGAGATGTTTTGTAACAGATCTGTGCTAGCCTTTCTCTAGAATTTATAAAAGGCGTACTGAAGTGAGGGTGGAGGTTGAAGGAATGAAGGAAAAACTAGGAAGCAAAATAATGGAAACAATAAGAACCCCATAGGTAATGTCCTCAACTGTAAGAAGATAGAAACTATCTCATGAGTTACCCAATGGTTTTCCCAATTTCCCATGATAACTGCTGGTCCAAAGGATCGGGCAGGATTCATGCTGGCACCAGTGTAATTTATCTATAGGAAAAAAGAAAACAATGTCAGGCATTGCTGAAACAGAGCTACTACTAGGTATTATTTGTTGCAATTTCCTATCATTTGTTAGGTCAGTTAGAGGAACTTCAAGATGTTAGTAACTATATCAACATTCTCTCATGTAGGTGGCAAAATGATCACCCCAAATGGACAGACATGGTTGGATAATAAAAAGCTACTGCTGTAAAACACATCTTCAGGCCAGCAGGGGTGAGGATAAATGAGATGGATCAATTATTTAAATGGACTTGGAAACTTACTGCAAATAAATGTCCAATTGCAACAGAAAATCCAATTGCTAAAGCTATTGAACCAGTGACATCAGTCCGTTTGGAATCACAGCTGGCAAAAATAGTAAACACTAGCTGAAATGTGATTATCAACTCCACCAGGAGACCGTGACCAGCGGTAAGATTTCCATGAACCTAGGGAGAAAAAAATATTCCATTGGAATTGAAGAAGCATATTTTCTATGATAATGTATCAGGTCATTGTGAAAGGCATATTTTATCCCTGTAAAAAAGTAATGGTTAATTTGAGTCTTCTACCCCACCCCCAACTGAGAACTCTCTCTTCTCTCCTCCCCCCCAAAAACTGAAGGAATAAATTATATTCATTTGGGGTCGTCACAGATAATTATTCTTACAGTGACCAAGTTTGTGCTGAATGTCCTTTTCTACAAAGGAAGTAAAATGTGCCATTGCAGCACTTAACTTATAAAGGAAGTTCTTGAGAGCCTTGTAATTTTATAAGGCAATGATTAAATCCATTAATTAGGTTTAAATTAATTAATATATATTTCAATTAAAATTTAAACCATGTGTGGCTTTTTTTTTTTAAAATTGACCCTGGTGCTGAGCTAACAAATTATACTCCTAATTGGCTAAAAATAAAAGTAAGATGAAATGTCAATTATTTTTTAAGCATGATGCTTTATGTAGATCATTTTAAATCTCACGAACATGACAAAAAAAAGACTGTTTATCTTGCTAGAGAATAAACAAATAATTGTAATAAATTAAAATGCTTTAAGCTAACTATATGGTCAATATAATAACTGGGATAGGAGAGGGAGAAGAAAAAGCCAATATAATGCTTATTATTTTCAAATGATTCAAGAGCAAACAGTGATTTTTCTATGGATACATTTTGATGCTGCCAGAATCAGTTTTCACCCTACCAAGAATAATCAAAAATTCCCTGGAAATAAGTTAGCAATTTTAGGGATGCCTCTTGTGTCACCAAGGTGTCATTTGGCAAAGCGTCTGCAAGAAGCCTGGAGTCTCAGTTGGAAACAACGAAAGCTAAAACTGCTACCGTGGTGACTCCCAAACCTCCCACTACGCTGGGAGGCGTGACCAGGTAGAGAATCCCTGCTCCGAGGATGGCGCCCAGGCACTGGGCCACGATGTAGAAGACAGACTTGGAGATGCTGATCTTGCGCGTGCACACCATGGCCACGGTCACCGCAGGGTTGATGTGGCCACCGCTGATGTGGCCGAAGCACTGCACCATGGTTGCAATGCTCAGTCCGAAGCAGAGGGAGATGAGAACCATGTCGACAGGTAGCGGCTTTTCGGCCCCCCCCCAGTTGATGGTGGAGCCCAGGCTGAGGAGAACAAAAATCAGCATGGCCAGAAACTCCGCTGTGACCGCCTTCCAGAAGGCTTGAGTCCAGACTCCTTTGAAAGCCGCCATGATGTTCTCTCTTGTACACAAAGGTCCACACTTACTGAAAAGAAAACAAATCAGCGTCAGAGGCCACCCCGCCAGCCATTCAGTGGGAAGCGGTTATGACATCAGGTGAAGGAGGCCCTGCACAGGGGCTGGGAAACTGTCCCCAGGTCCCTAGAGAGGAGAACGTCCAAATCAGGTTCCTTAAAAGATTAAGAATAAACGATCCTTACCTTGTACTCAATTCCCTTCGAGAAAGTTTTTAGATTTCATTGTACATTGTACGCGCCATTTATATTTTGAATATAAAGCAATAAGAAAAGGGGCCATCTTTTTCTGTTTTTACTTTTGTGCTTCAAAATGGCATTCAGCAAATAGATGAGTAGAGCAACTCTTCCCACACGGCCCCCCTAACTCTGGATTAAGGGGAGGCCTGCTGGAAAGCTGGGGATGCTGAATGCTGGCTTTCTAGAAGGGGGATTCATTGAGGACAGGGGTGCCTGGCATCAGCTATAGGAGCAGGCAGGGCCTGAGCTGGGACAGCGACACTCCTCCCTTCCAGGAGGGAGCGCGCTGCCAGCGGGAGGGGCCCGGAGCTGTCCCCGCCCGAGGGACACTGCTGCGGCCAGACCTAGGCGCGCGGCGCGGGGACGCGGGGACGTGACAACCTCAGGCCCCGGGAGGGAGGGCGGAGCAGCGGCCATTCCCGGCTGGTGCCAGGCTCCGGGCAGGGGCCAGGTGCACAGCTGAGCGGCGGGCGGCAGAGTGGCCAGGCCTGCCAGCCCGGGAACGTCCCACCGCCAGGCAGGGCGAGGTGGCACCTTGGCCGCTGGGGGTAGGGGCGGACAGGAGCGTGGGCAATGCTTTGAGGGGAGGAAGGTCAGCCCCTCCTGGTGCTCGAACTTCTCTCATCCCTTGTAGGCACCGCGCAGAGAAACCTTCCAAAGGGGCTCGAGAGCGGGGGCGCCCAAGCCGCGGGGCCACCATCCCGGCTGCGCGGGCAGAGCTCCGGAGCACTGGGCAGGGAAAGGGGTGTGGCGAGCGAGGCTGCGGCCCTCAGAGCAGAAGGCCCTCGGCAGAGCCAGTTTTCCCTGGGGTCTTCTTGGCGGCCTTCTCGCCTGTTGGCTTGGCCCCAGGGGACAGCCTGCCTCCTGCTGGGGAGCTGCGGGTGTGTGGCGGGGAGGCAGGCTGCGAGGGCAGACACTTTCTTCTTCCCAACTCCATCTATAACCCTCTTACTGTCTGTGTGTCTTTGGGGCAGAGAAGGGGAATTTGAGGATAGTAATGCCACCTGCCTATTTGGGCAGGAAATGGCTAGCCTTCCCCTTGGAAGCCAATATCCCCAGTTTCCCGTTACCTAGAACTTTGGTTTTTGTCCTTTGCCTGTGATAGGCATAGAGCCGAGAAGCGTGGAGAGCGTTTAGCAGAGAATGGAGTCACAGAGGACGGGCAAAGGGTGAGCAAGAAAGCCACGTACTTTAAGCCATTAGTAGCATAGCAGCTGTCCCCTTGATGCCTTGTGTGGCCCTTATTTCCCCCACATGGCTAGCACAGGCGCTGAGGAATTGCTGTGCCCAGGAGGGCTGGGGAGCGCTCCCTTGACCTCTGCATAGGTCTCGGCAGAGCCGGCGGTTTGATGGGCTTTGCTTCCGAGCTGCCCAAGCCCCCGTGGCAGGATAAAGGAAGAGCTGGCTCCAGAAGGGGAGCGGCCAGCGGCACTGCAGTATCCCCTGCCCCTCACCTCCTCTAAGTGAATCATGTAATTATGAAAAGCCCCAACTGGGATGACAACAACGACATCATTTTCCCCGGAGGAAGAGAGTATAAAGAGACAAAAACAGCACTTGAGATGCGGCAGGGGGAGCGCCCTGGAGGAGACGTTTAAAAATCCCCAAGGAGGGGCGGAAACTCAGAGAACTGACAACTGAAAGTGAGTTAGGAGAGTCACTTCTGAACTCACCAGCGGCCCGGGGTGCAGCCGGGGTGGCAAAAGGGCAAAGTGCTGTTACAGGTGCTGTCCTCTGTGGCACCTACAGAGGTGCACCTTTAATCCAAAGGACTAGGGAAAAGGAAGAGGAGGCTGAGGAGGCTGGGTGGGCAGGAAATGTCCCATTTCAGCAGGGCAGGAGACACCAGGAGAGGCTGTCCGGTAAAAGGCCAGCCTCCAAGGCCACCCCCCTTTGCCCCTCACTCCTGCCATTCCTGCTCCCCCCCCATTCTCTCATGCCCCTGCCTGTCTACCTCTCCAGAGACCACTCAGTGGCTCTTTCAGCTTCAAATTTTCATCAGCCAGAGAAATTTAAAACATAAAACACCCAAACACACAAAGCATAAGCATACTCCTTAGGATTGCTTTTAGCTTTTTTTACTTTTTAAATTAAAAAAAAAAAAATCTGAGTTCCTCCCAGGGCAGAGTAGCCAGCCTCAGTTGTCTGTGAACCCCAAAGTCTGCTGGGGCATATATGTACTTCTGACCTTGCAAGGACTCATCCCAGCGTCACCCGCAACCCCTGTTTATATTGTCAATGTTCCCTTGCATTTTTGCACTCACTGGATATGGATCAACACAATTTGTTTTGCTCCTTTTGCCCCACAACAAAAGGGGTTTGTTGATGTGACCGGGTTGTACCGGATTGCACATTGCTTTCTAGCTGAACACCCAGCCTCATCTATTCCTGGACAACTGAGCCCTGGGGTGAGTAATTTTTTTGCTGAAAAATAACTGGATTGATCTCCATAGAATAATCTCCCCGTGCTTATGCACGTCTCAAGTATGTGGGAAATTTTGCTAAAAAACATCTCTTCTATCTTCAGTACGTCTCTGTTCTGAATATGCCCAGGATTCAGATCTAAAAGAACCACCCACCTGTACTATAGTCACCTTCTAGATTCTGCCAGAGAAGGCACAAATATCTGCAGGAAAAGAGACTGAGTTTCATATTTTGGCCCTGGGCATTGTTCCCTTAAGGCAAACAAGGACTTACCCCCACCGCCTTGCTGCGGGTCTATCACTCATGCCTTCCCCAGCCAGAGTGCAGCTCTCATTGCCTTCCCCGCTGCTCCCAGCACACTGGGAGTCAGATTACGGCCACTTGTCTGATTGGGTTTTTGGAGTGTAGGGGTGGAAAGATCCTGCACCATGTGGCAATCGCTAAGTTATATTTGAACTTGAAATCACTTTTCTGTACCGATCACCATAGACACAGGGCATTTCAGGAACACAAAACATTTACTTACAGTTATGTGTTGGAAGCTAGTAATCTTTGAAAATGAGGATTTCCCCCAAATCTTTTTGTTTGGATTATTCCTGCCACTGAGTATTTATCTTGTTTGGTTATGTGTTGTAGCTAAAATTGGGTAACTATTAGAAAATGGATTTGCATTATCCAGCCGTGGAGAAGAACTGAAATCTAGGCTTTGGTACATTTGCTTTTTTAGCCGATGATGTCTATTGGAAATTTTTGATCTGAGAAGTGTTCTAAGAGCAATTATGTAAGTAGTGAATGCAGCTCTATCTACAACACAGGCAGCACTAATTTGGACAATAAAAAATAAGGAAAAACAGCAAATAGGGGAAATAAAACTGGTCTAGGGTTCTCTTCTGACTGTTACGTTAGAAATAATTTTGGGGTAAGAAGTAGCAAATTTTAAAAATATAGTGGTTAGATGGGGACAAAATTACTGGGAATTGCAGGTAAATTTAATATCTGGAAACCTAGAGACAGGGTTGACTACATAATTTGCTGGTCCCAGTGCAAAACTCCTCACTCAAAAATTATTAAAAATTTCAGGATTGTGACAGCAGGATATTAAATGAAGTGTGGGTTCTTCCAGATTCAGATCCTCTGTGGCTGCCTGGATTGCATGTTCATGAAGACATCTCTGCCGAAAGAGTTTGGTGAACTCTGCCAAATGGTCTAAAAATTAGCTGCCCACATCATCATCTCATTATTTTTTTTTCTTTAAATATACTTGAAGTGCTTAGAATTGGAATAATTATAATCTCTGGTTTATGATACTTTGTAATTACTGGTGCATATATGGTTCTCTTATTTTATCCTAATGAATTATTTTTTAATAGTACAATGAGCATCTGTGAACCCACCACTCAACCCAACAACTAGAACTGTGATAATTCACACCTACCTGTGAGTTCCTTTTTCTCACTATTCACTACCTTGTTTTGATTATTTTTTTCCCAGAACAAAATATGGCAAGAAAGAAATATAGAAGACAGAAGAAGAAAGACTTTTATTTTTCAATTACGGTTATAATTTTTGGTTTGTTGTCTCATTCAGGTACTTGAGACAGGGACATGGGTGAAAAGCTCTCATTAGAAAGAGGAATTAAAATTTTGAGTGTGATTCCAGAGGAGCACTTTATTACTATTTCAAGCATTCTCAGATAACAAAGATTGAATTGACATTATTCAGAATATGGTTGCACACTGATTATTATACATCTGTGATTTCAGCCTTTAAAATGTATGTTCCCTGAAAGTCAGAATAAAATCTGATAAGAGGGGTATGGGGAATTTATGTGAATCCACGAAGAATACTAAAAATATTTCATATTGATCCTTAAAGCTGTTTAGCATTTAGATTTTGGAATAAAATTTAAAAAAAGATGCAAAATGTTTGCTACAAATTTGAAACTTAGAATTTTTAGGCAAATGTGCTAAATGTAATTACTCTAAGAGAAATGAGTCAGAAGTATTTGCGAGGCCCCTGCAGTCCTCTCCACAGGAACCCACAGAAAGTCCTTCTCCTTAAGGGTACTGGTCAGTGGGGGGGTATTTTTCATGTCCACTCTTTGCAGGTTGCCCTGGGCTCATTAGCAATTTCTGCATGGCCTTGGCAGTTTCCACTCACCATTTTACAAAGTCCCAGCAAAACTTGGTTACCACGGTTTCTCAGACTCTTTCCCATTTTTCTATCTGGCTGGTGTGTTGGCAGTCCGGTTCCTAAGGGAGGACTGTTCCCATCAAGGAGAAGGCCACCCTAATTGGCACCAACGCATGCACTTATTAGTACTCTCTGCAGAATGGCTTAACATTGACCAGAGATTAACTCTTTATCTACCAGAGGAGGTTTTCATGTTGAGTATTTCTAATTATCCTTATTGCACTTGAGCTAATACTACTGATCATCCTGCAATACTCTCAGCTCTGTGTAACATCTAGCTGTTTGCCGGGCTTTTCTTTAGATGAGGGACAGATGTTTCCAGTAAGCTTGTCTGTGGCTGTGTATGCAAATATGATGTAGAAATTTCCTATAATATGCTCGTAGTGGGGGGTTATAGGAGGTGGGAAACTGTGTTGGCTATCAGTAATAGCTTCTAAGATGAACTGTTTTGATCTCATCCTAGATCCAAATGAGAGTTGGACTCTAATTCTCCTCCACCATTGGTATCTCTAAAAGGGTCCAATTCATTTAAAAATGGAAATCCAGTTTATTAATTAAATCTTGTTAACTTTCTTACCATGCAGTATTCTGATCTTTGGGGGGAAGAGGATGGTTACATGGCACATTGATTTAAAATTAATCTTGCATGCCACACAGCCTTGCCAATTTCTCCTTGAATAGCATTGTGAAGTTGTAGGTCAGTAACACACATGGAAACTGAGAGAAGGGCAAGTGAAAATCACAAGTACTCAGCAAAAACTAGCTAATCCACACACTTTGCTTCTGAATTTTCCATCTCCTTCTCCCTATTGTTTTCCTTCAGTGCTGATATACATCTTTGGGAGTGTGGACTCCTTTTCCCACCCTTGCCCTCAGAACTTTTAATATTTCCTTGTGTGTTCAGGGGTTGGAAACAAACAAAAGCACTAAAATGCCAGCAATGCCTCAGTACAGGGCAGGAAGTGTCTCCAGGCTGGTAGGGGTAGATTCAATCACAGCTCATAAATCTTACTTTGCTTTCCACGAATCTCAGCCTCATGATTTCTCCCCAGAGCACTTATATATCAGGATATTCATTAAAAACAAACAAATAAACAGAACAGCGGTGGCAGTAACCATCACAACAAAGGACTTAATGGAGCCTTGTTCCGTTTTCAAAGTGGTTTTACCTTATGTTTGTAATTCAGGGTGGTTTCCAGAAATATAGTTCACCACCAAATGAGTGAAAACTAATGGTCAAACAACAGCAAGGAGCCAAAATGTGTGATTCCCGTCAGCCTCCAGGGTTTTATGGAGGTAAATTTGAGAAAACCTGTCTTTCTCATGGCTGTTGAATCTTTCACAAGTACTGAAATCTCTGTGGCCCTGGGCCCTGCAGGTTTTCTTGTTTGGTATAAGCAGGCACATTTTTCTTGATTTAAATTCAGGCAGACTCTGCTTTGGCTGGGGAGTCGTACTCTGCTGACATTTAAGGCAGGAATTCCCTGGGAAAATAGTCAAGAGATTCTTTTGGTGCTGCTGGCAAAGCCCCAACAGGTTTAGGATTCCCCTCTCTAGGCAAATAGAGAGAGAGGAAGGGAGGGAGGGAAAGAGAAAGAGAAGGACTTTATTGAGTGACTGGATTTCATCTGCAGCTTGTACAAAACCCCAGAAATGTGATTGGATGACTGGATACTTTTCTTACCCCTTATCTCTTACCCAGCTAATATGACAGCTCAGAGTTTGGTTGGGTGTTTTGAAGGCAGCTTAGACATCCACAGTGGAAAATCAGTTTTTGGGGAAAGAACTTTAGGATCTACTGGGTTGAACCAAAAGTATTTGAAATGGCCAATAATCTAAGTGTAGTCTTTAGTAGTAATTGTTCCAGAATTTAAATTATATTGGAACATATTAAGAGCTAAGGCAACATTTTGGTGATCGTTGTCACCTACAGGGATCATTACAGAAAGGCTTGGAATACTCACACCTGTAGCAGACGAGCCGTGATATTCCCAGCTTTAAGGTCAGAGAAGAGTTTTTTTTTTTTTTTTTTTTTTTAAATTGGGTTTCTTTGAGGGTACAAGAAACCAGGTTACAGTGATTGTATTTGTTAGGTAAAGTCCCTCTTACAATCGTGTTTTGCCCTTTGTTGACATTTTCAGCTGTTTCTTTTCTTAGAGTTTCATAGTTCTCTTTATACAGATCTTTCACATCCTTTGTAAGAATATTGTATTTTCAATGCCAAAAATAACAGAAGCTACTGCTAAAGTCTAATATTTCTTGAGCACCTTATTGTGTATTGGACACAGAGATAAGCTCTGATTTTCTTTTTTTTTAAATTTAACCTCCACTACAAATCTAGGGTTAACTATGATTATTATGATGATTACATTTTATAGTTGCCCAGTTATTTTATTATTATTATTTTTTTGAGACAGAGCCTCAAGCTGTCACCCTAGATAGAGTGCCGTGGCATCACAGCTCACACCAACCTCCAATTCCTGGGCTCAAGCGAGTCTCCTGCCTCCGCCTCCCAAGTAGCTGGGACTACAGGCGCCCGCCACAACGCCCGGCCATTTTTTGGTTGCAGCCGTCATTGTTGTTTGGCGGGCCCAGGCTGGATTGGAACCTGCCAGCTCAGGTGTATGTGGCTGGCGCCTTAGCCCCTTGAGCCACAGGTGCCAAGCCGAGTTGCTCAGTTATTTTGACAAAGTCATAAAGCTATTATGTTATGGAGTTAGAATTTAGGTCCTGGCAACCTGTTTCTAGTACTCAGGCTCTTAACTTTTATGGCATATCCAAACATGACAGATTATACTATATATTTAGTGTAAAATCATTTTTTCTTCACACTATACCCACCAAAGTTTCTGCTTTGATTATATATTCTACCACATAGAAGTCTCTGACCTATTTGAAAATTTGTTCTCTCTTTTTATGCCTAACTAAGATAAACATTTATAATACTTAATAGCAGACAGACCTATAGGCACATGCCAGGTTCAACTGTTATTCTAAAGTCAATGGACTTACCAGGGCTTTGCTTTAAAGTTAGTATGAAAATGGTAAAAATTTAGCAAAAATATCACTTCTCTGTAGCCTTCTTCATATTTCACAGGTGGCCTACACAGCAGCTATTACTGTACAAAGATGGATATAGGACATTTGTGGAAATTATCAGAGTACAGAAGTAGTTGTCACAAAACCCGGGTGCTTGAAGAGCTTTTCAAGGCATGGGAGAAGGTGATTGTAGTTGTGTCAAAGAAGCCAGTCTCCTCTCAGATCATTAGAAGGAATTCTGGGAAGCTCTGAAGTAGAATAGTCATTTTTGTTTGTGTAAATTTCCCCTAAATCCTATACCACTTGCTGAATGTCCAGAGCCAGGTAAGCCAAGTACATGTTTTTTTGATAACTTGAAGTGTATACTATGATATAGATAGAAAACCTGCAACCCCATTACTGGGCATCTATGTAGAAGGAAAAGAATCCTTTTACCATACTTGCACTATACTGTTTATTGCAGCTCAATTTACAATCGCCAAAATGTGGAAACAGCCTAAATGCCCACCAACCCAGGAATGGATTAACACGCTGTGGTATATGTATACCATGGAATATTATTGAGCCACTAAAAAAGATGGAGACTTTACATCCTTCTTATTAACCTGAATGGAAGTGGAACACACTGTTCTTAGTAAAGCATCACAAGAATTGAGAAGCAAGAATTCTATGCACTCACATCTGTGAGGACAGTTGATGAACTAGTACACAGTGGGGCATGGGGGGAGGGGGAGAGCAGAGCAAGAGAAGGGGGAGGGTCATGGGGAGGAGGGGAGAGCAGAGAAAGAGAACAGGAGGGTCATGGGGGAAAGGGAGAGCGGAGCAAGAGAAGGGAACGGTCATGGGGGAAGGGGAGAGCAGAGCAAGAGAAGGGGAGGGTCGTGGGGGGAGG
>CAUYON010065555.1:0-11384 GCA_963573935.1 Arctocebus calabarensis
AGTGAAAATTACTAAATGTAGAATATGAATGCCTTCATATAGTGATTAAAAGGCCATGAAGGCTATGTTAAATAGTCCAATGAAAATATTTCAGATTGTATATAAAGTCAGCACATTGTGCCCCATGATTGCACCAATGTACACAATTATAATTTAATAAAAATTAAAAAAAAAGAAATTATGGGTTCTATTTTTTTATAGTGAAAAGTTTTTTTAAAACACATTGAAAAAATTGGGTTTACCATGGTTAAGATTGTATTCTCCAAATAAATTGCTTTGATGATAGGTATTAATCAGTTCCCTGGAATACCTCTGAATAGCTTAAAGAGGGACTATTTCAAGGGTTTCAACTTTTTAAAGACACATAAGAAAGAAAAAAAAATGGTAGTCATTTCTTGGCAAGGTCTTTCCACAGGAAATTGCATAAAAAGAGAAGTCATAATAAAGTTACATTATATCATAATTGAATAAATAGTCATTTTAAGAAAAGAACTGAAGCAGATGAATAAGAAGTGTACTATTGTAATTATATTTCTGGAAGAACTGGTAACTTAGTTTTCGAATTAATATTTCTTAAGAAATATAAAGTTGAAAATGTAGTCGCGATGCTAGTGGATTAATAGTTACAAGATTTCTTAAATTACCTGATTTGTGACCTAAAAGAAAGCTCTCATTACTTTTGCATACTCTAATTCAGAACAGGAGTAGGTAAAAGAATAAGAGGACGTCTATAACCAACTTCTTCAGAATCCCGTAGATGTTTTCAAGAATCGTCTTGGTAACCCAAAGCATGTGCCCTGGCCGTCAGGCTGAGAATACTCACCAGCCGGTCCAAGCTTGTGCCTGCAGCCGTTGTTGGTCTTTCCTCCGGGTTGTAGGGCCTGAAACGTGTATTAAAATTTTCCGGAGCTGAGCGGGCCGATCTAAGAGCTGGAGCGGGTTTGGGCTGGCCGCATCCCTGAAAGACCTAGAAGAACCAGGGAAAGGCAAAGAAAGTTGCATGAGTTCCCTCCTAAAATCATGGTGTTAAATGTGATAGTGTTCACCTTTCTCATGGAATCCTTGCTTCCAATCAACTCTAATTTCAAAATTGAAACAAGTGCAACCATTCATATAAAGGAAAAAATGGATACAGTGACCAACTCTATGCCCCACACTTAGTTTCCCCTTATACAGCCAATCCTCATTATTCACAGATCCTGTGTTTGCAAATTTTCCTACCCATTAGTATTTATATGTAGCCCTAAAATTAAAACCCAGGCAGAGTGACAAAACAATGGAGTCACTCTGCCTAAATGTTCCAGCTAAGGTTGGAGAGGATGATGATTGCCTTGTTATTTCAGCTCTTATACTACAAACAAATGTCCTTTTTGCGTTCTGTTTTAGTACCATGTATTTATTCACATTTTTGTGGTTTTTCTTGGTGATTTCAAGCATGGGGCTGGAGTACTGTCTTGTATTCCTAAGCACAGGAAGGAGGGGATGTGTTTTATGGGGAAAATACACGTGTCAGATAAACTTTGTGAAAGCCTAAGATATGGTGCTATAAGTTCAATGCCAATAATTGACAATACATATCAAATAACTTCTCCTTAAAGAGAAACACGTATGCAAAGGTTATGTATTGATCAGATGACGAAAAATATCCTGACCAGTGTCTTGCAGGAGCCTAACCCTATATTTCCCATAGGAGCAATGCTTCAGTATTTGCTAATTCAGTTTGCAACGATGTTGTGGGACAATAACTATAACAAATCATGAGGAATCACTGTATTAAAAACAGGCTTGCAATATTTACTTTGTAGGATGATTCCAGGATTAAACGAATTGTATCCCAGACATGTTCTTGTAATTTGGCATTCAGCAAACATCCGTTTGAGATGCTAGTTATCATGACAAATGTATTTCGTGTACAGCATATGAGGCCAAATATTTTGTATGACTCCCATTTGAATAGTGCAAATCTCTACTGGAAGAATTCTTTGAGAACACTCTCTAGAGCAAAGGTGTAGAAATAGGACAAGTAAGTATGGGTGAAATCTACATAATGACAGTTTCTTCTGATTTTGTTGTTGACAGCTGTTCATGTCACAACTAGGGGTGCTGTGGGAAATCAAACATTTTATTAATATAATGATCTTAGGGACTCAGCTGCCAGTTCTCGTCCATGGTGATTTCACTCAGGGTGGTGTGCGGACACTTTCTCTGCTGTTTTTAGAAGCTTTATGTTCAATGTCAGTTATCAAAGATGATACCTTTTCTAGGACTATAGGAAATACAGTAAAATTTTCAGCAAATTTTGATGAAGTTTATATTTCTTCCAGTTTGACACAGGAAATGATTGTTCTAGATACATTGTTTTGGGTAAATTTTGCAGGAGTATTTATGTGAGCTAATTCTTAACTCGCATGTGTATATTTACAATTCATTCATTTTTGTTTTGTTATTCAATTGTGGGTTGTTTAACTCTAAAATGAGAATTTTTTCATCACACATATTCTGTGATTCCAGTGAAGTACACAGAGAGCTCCTGAGTGCCATTTACAATGACAAATTCCTTCCGGAGACACAATTCATTTTGTTTCCCCACTACAGCTAATTTCTCTTTTGTTGTATTCAAAAGTTCTCCTTCAACTCAGCACTTTGCAGAGCAGCAGTGCTTTGTCTTGGCATTCCTGAGATCGGTCTGAACACACTATTGATTCTTCTTCTCTCGCACAATTTCTGAACTTGATGGTGTAAACCAGCGTGATAAAAGATAGTGGGCCCTTTTCTCCCCAGCGTCTAAATCACTTCCCCTTGGCAAGGTCATTGTTGATGAAGGACATTAACATTTCTAGAGCTCCAGGGATCTGTTGAGTGTGCTCTTTGGGATTGCTTCTAAAATGACAGCTGACTTTTAAAAAATGTAAAGCTTGAAGTGAAACAATACTAATGGTCTTGCTGAGGTTTCAGGAAGCCTGGCCCTGAAAGAGTTAACAGACCTTCCTTATTCACCCTTCAGGGAAAAATTTGGTTTACTGGGTTAAGTTAAATGAAAGGTATGTGAATGTCCTAGAAAAAATATTAGTGTTCTGAGAAGATATTTTATCATAACAGAAAAACTTCAAACTTGTATGTTTTTTTTTGGGCGGGGCATATTAATTATTGTGGAATACAGGGTGATTAACATAGCCTATAGCTTTCTGTTATGTAGGTCGGGTTTGGATTTTGCAGATAGTTTTGGAGCAGAAATTGCTGGGTCTATGATCCAAACCAAAGAAAACACTGACTTTTAATAATTTTGGAAACACCACCTAACCCCTCATCAGGTGGAGACCTACAT
Source organism: Arctocebus calabarensis (assembly GCA_963573935.1). Taxonomy (NCBI): domain Eukaryota; kingdom Metazoa; phylum Chordata; class Mammalia; order Primates; family Lorisidae; genus Arctocebus; species Arctocebus calabarensis. Next base: position 3,326 of record CAUYON010065555.1, read on the forward strand.
AAAAATCTATCACCATAAACTCATATCTTGTAGGTCTCTGAGCAGAGATTCTACCATGCCTTTAGAAAAACAGAATCATCGTAAAGAAACCCTTGGGTGTGGTCGTTCCAAGCCTAGGAACTGGAGGTACTTTTCAGCATTTTACAAAACTTAGTAAGAACTATTGCAGATGAGTACTGGAGCATGAACTTGCCCGGTTTTTGCTCAGAAATAATTGACAACCTCTGTAGCAGTCTCCTGCTGAGAGAGTGTCTTACAACATATATCTGTGATGCCACTTAGATGACTTACAAAGGGAAAATTAATAATTTCACTTTTAATACGCGTGCCATGGAATATGTGTGTCTTTCTCAAATTCATAATTATATTATCAATTCACATTAATCACCAATGTGGTGGTATTAGGATGTAGGCCCTTTGGGAGGTGATTAAGCTCTGACTTCATGAATGGCATCAGTGTCCTTAACAGAAATAGGATCCAGAAGGCTCCCTTGCCCCCCACAGGAGGAAACAGGGAGAAGGTGCCATCTCTGTGGCATGATGCAGGCCATCACCAGACATCAACTCTGCTGGAGCCCTGATCCTAGATTTCTCAGACCCAAGAAATATGAGAAATACAATTCTGTTACATATAAGCCACCTCGCTTATGGCATTTTGTTATAGCAGCCTGAACAGACTAGGACAACACACGATCTGTTAGTCAGACAAAAGCACGTTTTAAAACACAGGGCTCATGAAATGGGCAACGCAAGAATTTCTCATGCAGAAAATTTGGACTGTCTCAATTTTCTGGGTTTGCTATAGCAGCTGCGGAGTTAGATGCCAGCTTAGGGCCCCAGTCCAAGTCAGTAGATACAGTAAGTAGACAGGGCTGGAGAGGTAGATTTGGAATATTAGCCTATGGAAGGTACTTAAAACCCTGAAAACAGTTGTGTCCACCAAGGGGAAATCCACAGATGGAGACAGGTGGACAGGGCTGAGGACAGCTTGGTGCCATGTCAACATTTGGGAAGTCCGCTCAGAGTCTCAGTCTTCTTTGTCAAATGGGAATAATGTTATGGACCACACACAGATACACTGTGATGATAAAATGCAATACATAAGGCAGAAAACAGAACCCATGTCTAGAAAAGTGATTGATTATAATTAGTTAATTATATCATGCCATAATCTGTATTTTCTAGAAGATATGCTTTCTGAATAAGAAAAAAAAAACAATGTCAGGGCTGGTATTTCTTAAATGTTTTCCACAAAATATGATTTCCGGGGCTAACAGCTGTTACATAAGCAATGAATTCCACGTGTCAAAGTCAGATTAGGTATCTTCATGAGAAGTTCACCATGCTTACGTGTGTTATGGTTCATTGAAAGGGAGGATGTCATTTGTAGTGTTTCCCAAATGTCATTTGGTTACAGTTTCCCCCTGGGGATCTGATAAGGCTGCGGTTTCAGGGAACATACCCTGAGATACAGTGTGAAGGTAGTTGTAACCTGCTGAGAAGAGAAAGGACTCAGACAGAACTGCATTTACTTAAATGCATTTGTAAAACTGGTCTACCCTCCTCTGCTTTTAATTCCAGACAAAAACACTATTTTAAGACACTAAACATCTTCTCTTTACAACAGAAGTTTCTAGAGTATATAACTGCAGACTACATTACCTCGTTTTGGTACAAATCATTACCTCCATCTCTTTAAGAAATAGTCAGGATTACCTCCGGGCTGCTTCTCCCCAAAGGAGAGAATGGACAGGCATCTTAGTCCCTGCTGGCTACTGTAACAAAATACCTTTGAATGAGTAGTTTATAAACAACAGAAGTTTATTTTTTATTCCCAGTCCTAGAGTCTGGGGAGTCTAAATCGAAGTGCCAACAGATTCAGTTTCTGGTGAGGGCTTTCTCCTTTATAGATGGTGCCTCCTTGCTGCGTCCTTGTGCTGCGGTAGGAAAAAAGAGCTAACAAGCCCCTTTCAAGCCTCTTCTATAAGGGCACTAACCCCATTTGTGAGGGCTCCACCCTCATGACTTAAATCCCTCCTAAAAGCTCCACCTCCAAATACCATCACTTTGAGGGTTAGGATTTCAACATATGGCTTTTGAGGCAACATATAGATTCAGGCCATAACAATAGGTTGCAAATAAGAGTCTAAGTTTGGAATACTAACATCAGTCTTTCTCCTTATACCTGTGTGACCTTGTGGTAATACATTCTCCCCAATTCTCCAAGATTTGATGAAGATGGAATGATATGGTGAATAAAAAAAATACTGAAAAAATGAGACATAAAGGTGTATTATTTTAACTGAGTAATCTGTAATTACATAGGAAAATAACTGGTAGTAAATAAAATTCTACGGATTATGCAGAGTTATACATGAATAATTTAAGCTCTGTGATGGATTTCATACATTTTGTTCATCACTGTGTCTGAGAATCTGTAAGAATTCCCAGCATATAGTACGTATTCCTAAAAAACCAGAAATTAAAGATTATGAATAAATGAGATTTTTTTTTAGTTATAATCTCCTTCTTTTGCAAACATTTATTGAAGGCAATTAGCATGTGGATTTCCATAGTGAGAAAGAAACGATAGCAAAGGAAAGAGAACACTTGACCGTGACAGGCTGGACGTCTCAGAGTGTGAGGTGTATTATATGGTTTATCTCAAATGATCAATTATCTCTTCAACATCGTGGTTGAACACTTCTTTCTCAGACTTAAGAAAATACAGTGAAGCATGCATCTCAGGTACCCCGACCCCCAAATCATTCAAAATTTCCTTTACAACATTTCCTGTGCCACATTAAAGCAAAGCCAAATCAACAATTTTGTTAAACTAGTAACTTGAACACAAAATGTCCTGTATCTTGACCATTTGATAATAGCGACACACTGAGCTTCTTGAGCTGGTAGGGAGGGGAGGACCTTGCACAAAATAGTCAGATTGGCTGGTGGGTGAGCCATCAAAGCCCTCGGGTCTGGAGATCCCGGATGCAGAGCTCAGACTCTGGTTGTTGCTTGTTGCCAAGTGGCAGAGAACTTGGACTTTTCACACAGACACCCTTCTTGCTACCCCCAATCTGTCAACATGACAAACAGCAGCACCTGACCTTTGAAGCAGGCGATGCCTAGCTCTGTTCAGCACACACCTGGGGCCCTTTCTCAAATTGAAGTGGTGATACATCCGTGTGCAGGGGACATTCACTGATCATTTGTAAGTAAATGTGAATAAGTTAAAATGATTAAAAACACATGTCATTAAAAGTAGTAGCAAGAACTGCCTTAATACTATTATATATATGAGATTAAAATAATGCCCTAGAACTTCATTTCGCACATTTTGGGGGTTCCTACCAGCATTCTCCTGTCTTAAAAACTGTTTTTTCTTGAATATAAACTTAAAACATTTCGATAATGACTTTCCTTATAATCACTATACATTTTTATTTTAAATATCAGGGTTTTTTGAAATTAGTGCAGCAATTTTCTTCATGGTTTGCCCTTTATGAAAACAGTTCTTTATCCTTGCATCACAAAACAAATCTCTTCTCTTCTCTTCTTTTCTTTTCCCTTCCCTCTTCTTTCTCTCTCTTTTTCTTTCCTGTCCGATTTGTTTCTTCCCTTGAAGATTGATTACAATGGTTCCCTGGCCTAGTTCTCTGGCAAACTCTACGTCCCTGAATGGGTTCAGGATTCTGCTTAGAGAATCTGGGGTTATACTGAATCGAGTCAAGCCATCATTTTTAATTTTGGCCACTTCACTGGCCTCAATTTTCAAAACCCAGCTACTGTGTCAGTTTTAAGGTTTTAAAAATTTACTCCTGGTGCTTACACAGCGTGGCTCCAGAATATCAGATTCTTTTTAAAATCCTTTCTTCAATAAAAGGAACTTTTTTTCATTGGCTTCAGAAGATCCCTCCCTCCACCCCCAGAAAGATCTGCATTCCTTAAACAGCAAAACGTCTTGATATTTCCTCCTAAATGGTAAGCAGGGAGCAGTTACATGGGGAATGGAATACAGAATATTTCTGAGTGTAGAGAGAAAACCAACCCTAACCCTCTCAGCTTGACTAAATGATTATTATTTTATAAGCTCTTTGCTTATAAGGTTTAAAGCTATTCTTTAAGATCACTCTGAAGAATACAAATAAACATAAATTATATAAGCCTGTACCATTCATTCGACCCACAATTCCATAGATACTTGTCGAGGGTCACTGTGGCCAATTAAAGTGACATGTCCAACTAAACATGTCCCCTTACTCATGAGGGCACAAATAAGAAAGAGGGAAATTATTGTATAATGTGATAAGTGCAGTGGGAACACCCATAAGCAGAAACTCACCCAGATTGGAGCATCACAGAAATCCTCCTACAGCATCAGTGGTGTGTTAGAACTGGCTCTTTTTGGCTCATGAGACCACTTATTGAATGTTTTGCAAGCCAGTTGTTAAACACAATGCTTATTAAAAATTAAGTTAAACTATCTTGCAATTATATAAGTTATATTAGAAACAAAGGTAATATATACTAACAACTCATTCCTCCCTAATTATTTTATTATTATTTATCCTTTTAATATTATTCAGGTCAATTGTATCTGTAAGGAGGAAATATTATGTCATGTTGATAGCTTAAAATCAGCCACAATGGGGGTACTTACACCACAGAAAGTGGCACACTACCAACTAGCATGTTGCTCCCAGGGATATGGCCCCTTTACATGTTTAAGTATAGGTTGGCTAAGGCAATGACTCTATCAGGATCAACCTGGGTCATGTATCCCTAGGTAGAAGGGAAGTGCTAGGAGCTGGGGAATAAGGAGACATGTTTGTGAGACTGGGCAACGGCCACAGAATCCCTCTAACACAATAATGCACTTCCCATGGTTCTATGGAGATTCTCTTCTTAAGGCGGGAAGAATTTGGAAGGAGACTTTTTCTCGGGAGACCAGGATAGTGTCTTCCTGTGTTCCTAAGAACACACTGAGTGCTAAAAGGGAATTGAGTTTTAATCACTTATCCTTGAGTAGCTACATTAAATGTAATCTTCTCATCTTTTGCCCCGAAGTTACAGAGAAAGAAAATCTTAAGCTAAATCTCCAAAGATTAGAGATAATCAGGAGTTTTTCTTTATCATCAAAAGGAGACAAAAATTATCCCTTTTTAAATAGAAGGAAAGTAAAAACTAGTTTGCTTTGAATGCACTGCCTATAAACGCATCATAAGCATTTTTCTCAAACTTTCCTTTTACTTTATAAAAAAGCGTCATATTTCCCTCCCACTCTGCCAAGGTTTCTAGGATCTGACAAGCTGGCCCTCTTATCAGTGAGGTTACAAACTGGAATAGAGTAGACCGTGATTTCATGGACAGTAGTGAAGACATAAATGAATAAATAATACTTCAAGGCTATTGGTGCCTTTTTTTTTTTTTTTTTAGTGGAATGTTATAAGAAAGAACTGATGGGTCATGGGTTGAATACAAATTTAATTTAAATAAAACAGAAAATATTCTGAATCTAGATATCATTTGAAACATGTTCTTTTCCTATAAAAGCAAAATGAAGGAAGAAGTAGAAATAGCACTTAAAGCTTTATAAACAGTATGGCAATTTGCTTTTTCATTTTATTTAAATTTTCTTTTGTACTTTTGTGCTTTTAATTATTACAGGTGCACATAGTTGTACGTCTTTCTAGACGTTTGATACAGGCATACAAGATGGATTAACAGATGAGGGCGATTGGGGTGTCCATCCCCTCTTGCGTTTAACATTTGCTTTTTTTTTCCCAGAGATCAAGCAGCCGGGACTAAGTCACCAGTTCATAGAGCAGACCAATTTTTCCCCTCAATCTAAGAATGATGTAATATTGGGCAGAGGCTACTGAAATTCCTCTAAAACTCTTTGTTGTGGTGGTGTTGGTTTGGCCACCAGGCACAGACCAGTGTCCGGCTGCTGACACAGTTTCGGGGCCATTACCCTCTTCCCTGGAGCCTCCTTTCTTCTAAAAGCTTTGTTTGCTAGAAATTTCTTTCAGTTCCATGTTTCTCTCTAGGTAATTCCCTGCCATCAAAAATAACACCATACATGGGTGGGTGGGTTTCAATGCAGGGGTGTGGATATCAAATCTGCTCTTCTGATCTCAGATGTTAAAAATAAGCCCACCTACGGTCACTGGGGAGGCAGGACCATAGAATCAAAGTGCTTTAGAATTTGGGTATCCCAGATGTTTTTAATAATAGCAATTAAGCTGCGTAACTTTTACGAGTGTTTTTGATGTGTCATAGTCTATGCTAAGCATTTTACATGGATTATTTCATTGTACCCTCAAACAATCCTATGAGCAGGTACTACAGAGTCCTTATTTTTAAAGTGAGTTAATTGAGTTTAGACAGGTAAATAATTTGCTCCAAATCACACAACTCACAACAAGGTCAAAGGTCGGCCTGTGATATAAATCTGACCTGGTGACCGCAATGCTAGTCTAAAGAATCCTAGACTAACTCCAAGGACATTTTAAGGTATTTTCTATTCCATTTTGTGAAAGTCTCTCTGGCATTGTCTCACATGTTTTGAATTCAACAAAACAAAATGTGAAGTTTCTTTCTTTAGTGTGTAAAATGACTTGTTAGGGACATTCTCTGTAGCACTGAGGACAAGAACACCACTCTTGTTCTCACATAATTTATAATGCTGGCCAGAAGAAGGCAATTAAAAAGAACCATAATGTTAATACAAGGTAGAATATGCTTCTTCCTGAAGAAGGGCACATATAATATAGGGGTTTGAAGGGAAAAAAAGATACATGTTACTGCAATGAAAATAAACTTACTTGAACTACATTCAGAATAATGCCTTGTCTGAGAGAAGATATTTTCTCCATCTGAATTCCTATGATATTATTTATCTCTGACTATTTTGAAGGAAAAAGATACAGAGGAAAGAAACAGATCTGGATGCTGGGAAAAGAATCCTGTAAAATTAGCAAAGAGATAATGTTCATAAAATTGTGAACTGTTAGCACTGGCAGGGGACATTTTTCAGATGAGGAAACTAAGATCCAATAGGTAGAGACAAATGATCACATTCTCTTTTCTGTTCTCTTAAGTTTTTTTTTCTTTTTTTTTAAATTTTCATGTGAGCTGCAGATTTAGGGAGAATTGTCTGGAGAAAATTAAGTACCAAAGGCTGTCCTCCTCGGTGATGGGTTCTATCCTCGCCCGTGGTATTAATTGAATGGATGGTTTCAATTGGAATTTAATAAGTCTTCCTTCTTAATTTAGATTATATCTGAAAAACCAATCTTTTCCTACATTAGGTTTGAAATTATTCCTAATATAGTTAAATGAGATCCAGTAAGATCAGTTTCATCTTCCCTGATAGGATAGGAAAGAGATTATCAATACTTCTGAAATTCAAAGGCAAGTTCTTTCTCTCTCTCTCTCTCTCTCTCTCTCTCCCCCCTTGGGGAATTAAACCTGCAAAAGTTCTGAACTGCTTTCCTGTCTTTAATGACAGCTGTGAAGTTGGTGAATGTCACGCACTTGTTGGGGCTTGAAGAACTAGCCACTTACGTTTTTATCAACAAGTACCCTGCAGTAGTTTGCAGGTCATAGTCCTCCCGTACATGGCTGGTTCCTCCAGTGCTGAAATACATCTCATCCGGTGGGAAGATACTGTGGAGGCAGTGTGGCATGCTGAGAAATCTTCTTCTTTGGATCAGAAACATCTGTGTTCCAATCCCAGCTCTGTCACTTTGTTGTATGACCTCAGGTTGGCTACTTCATCTCTACACTTAACATGCATAACTGATATAATAATAAAACAAATGCTTTACAAGATTGTGGTGAGGATTAAAAAGAAAGAAAGAAAGAAGGAAACAAAAGAAAGAGAGAAGAGGGGGAAGGAGGGATGGAGGGAAAGAAAGAAGGAAGGAAGGAAGGGAGGGAAGGAAGGTAGGAAGGAAGGAGGGAGGGAGGGAAAGAAAGAAGGAAGGAAGGAAGGAAGGGAGGGAGGGAGAGAGGGAGGGAAGGAAAGAAGGAAGGAAAGAAGGAAGGAAGG
>CAUYON010065557.1:0-28841 GCA_963573935.1 Arctocebus calabarensis
ATGTCAACAAATGGAAAAACATACCATGCTCATGGCTGGGAAGAATCAACATTGTTAAAATGTCCATACTACCCAAAGCACTATACAATTTTAATGCAATTCCTGTTAAAGCTCCATTGTCATATTTAAAGATCTTGAAAAAAATAATACTTCATTTTATACGGAATCAGAAAAAACCTCGAATAGCAAGACATTACTCAGAAATAAAAACGAAGCAGGAGTCCCAGACCTGAGACTATACTATAAATCGATAATGGTCAAAACAGCATGGTATTGGCACAAAAACAAAGAGGTAGATGTTTGGAACAGAATAGAGAACCAAGAGATGAATCCAACTACCTACCGTTACTTGATCTTTGACAAACCAATTAAAAACATCCAGTGGGGAAAAGATTCCCTATTTAACAAATGGTGCTGGGTGAACTGACTGGAACTTTGACACTTTTGTACTTTATTAAATAAAACTGTTTGATGAAAATGTTTCAGAATGTATATGAAGCCAGCACATTGCACTAATGTACACAGCTACAATTTAATAAAAAAAAAAAGAAAGAAAGAAATAACCCAACTTGGTAGTCATAGTTACAAGAGAATGATCCTATGCTATTTTCCCATACTTACATTCCATTGCTCCTTTTTATGTATTCTATCCCAGCCAAAATGGAAAATCTGAAGTGTCCTTCCGATCTAAAATTTAATCTTACTGACTAAAAAGTGTTGAGAGCCTTTTATTTAATAAAGTACGAAAGTGTCAAAGTTCCCCTTCCCTGTCCACTGACACTTCCAACTTTTCTTGGGTTTTTTTTTACTGCTAAGTAGTTATTAATATGTTCTAATCAAATATCTTGGTGGTTAAAATAGTTTATCCAGTATGGATGTACCTTAAGGCATCTGACAAAGCAGATTTCTAGTATTTAATTCACTCCCAGGAAGTGGCTTTGGTTTTGGATAAAGGTATTTTAAGTCATTAAGGAAAGGGAATGTCAGGATAAATATCTTTTCCAATAAATCTTCGATTCATCTCACATATGGACATGTGAACTAAGAGGGGCTAAATGTTGGGACACAGAACATAAGAAATCTTCAAGATAAGCATGGCACATTTTTCCAGTGAATCAGTTTGCTAGTTTAATTTAAAAGTTTCGAATCTTAAATACTATGGAATTAAAAGCAACATTCTTATTTTTAAAGGTAAAATATAGGGCCTAAAGGAAACTTGATTCTTGTTCTGACTTGAGCTTCCATACTTGACTTTTATAAAATTTTGGTGGAAAATGTTGGCATTTTTAGTAATTCTCAGCTAAAATATATGTAAGATCTTAATGTAAAGGACAAAATATTGTATATTAAATCTTCTCTTAGCCAAAAATTAAGATGAGAACCTAAATTAAGATGCCTGCATTTCATTGTGATGTGTTTGACCAGATTTCTATGAACCTGTCAAGGGCTCTGTTATAATTTAGATGTGTTATTGTTAGTTAATATAAACCTCCCTATTGAGTTGATTAAGAACATAACTTGGAAATTAGAATTTCAATCCAGCCATTCTTGTTAAATTACCTTTACATTGTTGTTTGTATACACTTTAGGCCTTATTTTAAAATGGCATAGGGTAGACGTAAACAATGTGTATAACTCAGACCCAGGATGTCATGGATGCCTCATGATACATTTTTTGAAATGCATATTCATTATAGTACAACCTTTCCTTTCTGTTATAATTATGATTTAATTGATATTTCTCTTCTTGTTAATAAGACAAGACCAATGGCACATCAAATACTCTTATGGAGAAAATTACAATGTTATCTAGTGAAATATCTTAGGGAACTCATTTTTTCCTTTTAACAAGACTTATGTATGTGCTACAAATAGTGTTTCCTAAAATTATCATAGGATGTCAAGAGTTCATAAATTCCGTTTGAATCCAATCCATTATAAAGTGAAGTATGCAATAAGATTTAGTCATTGGAATCTTTATCCTGAAAAAATACAACTCTCCTTTATATTCTGTGGATTTAGATTTTTCAATTAGGGCAATACTCATCTCTTACTCATAAACATATCTTTAATTTCTTTAGTACTAAAGACTAGACATGCTATTTATTTTTTATTGTTTTCAGAGTAAGAGAATTGTTAAATGGCATTTTACTTTGTTGCATGAGTTTTAGTAGTTGAGGTTAAATCTAGAATTACAGTGTTTGAGAGCTTAGCAGAAGTCTGAAAGAAAGAGGTAGCCCAGTGACAGATGTTCAATTTCCTATAGCCTCTGTGCTCAGATGAGTAAGTTGCCGAAGCTTTTTTTTTTTTTTTTTCTCTAGATCTCAAAGCTCTTACACTCTGGATTCTCAGGAAATTCATTATATCAATTACCCTTTCTCCATTCTATATTATCTGCTGAAGCATTTAAATGTGTTCAGACATCTGTTTTCTTCCACACAAGCAACCAGGCTCATTTACCACCTGACTTTCTTATCTCTTCCTTCCCTTTATGACCAAACTTCTGGAAAGAGATGTCAGCTTTCACTACTATTTCTTTCTCCATCTCATTCAATAAGCAACTACAATCATTTCACTAAACCCACCACCACTTTTAACATTACTTACTAAACTTACTCTTTTAACATTATTTAAATGAGTGAATCTTTTTCTTAGAACACTTTCCCCATGAATTCTCTTTCCAGATGCAGCTCCAATGACTCTGATTACTTATTCTCTTTTGTAGACTTCTATCTTCTTAACCTGGTTTCTTCTTTGTTCTTTTTTAAACTTCAAATAATAAGTATATGTTGAACATTCCCAGATGCACATCTATGGTTCAGAAATCTATCCTATATTTCAGACATATTCATCCACTACCCTGCTAAACATCACCATCAGTTATTTTCTGGATTGCCAAACCCTTCAAATTGATCTTTTTATTAGCCAGTCTTGGCTTTACCATCTCCGTCTTCATTTCCAAATTCTACACTTTGAAACTAGTATTTTCATTCTAAAATTCAAATCTGATTTTGTCATTTCTTACGTTAAAGCTTTTGCCACTGAAAGTGAGTCATCAGATTTGTGTGGCAAGTCAAAACTCAGAACAAAAAGAGGTATTTGACTTCACAAGCTTAAGTACATTATTCCCTCCAATGTGTGTCCACAAGATGAACAATGGCTATTTCTAGGTATTTTCTATGCCTGCAAGGGTAACCACTATCATTTGTGGGCCCCATACTCTAATGAAAGTATCCATTTTTAAATATGTTAATAGTTTCAGCTAGTCAAGTCTAGTCAACTCTGGTACCATATCTTTTATCTTATGTATAAGATTTAAATATATGGTATAATAAGCCTAGAGCAATCTTATTTATCTTAATTCTGAAATCTCATCCTTGTGTTGTTTCCCCAGGCACTTCTTGCAATCATTTTAACCATACCTCCTTATAACATATAAAGACATTGAATCTCAGAGAAATAAATATATTTGTTCAAAGTAAGACAAGAACCCACAGTTCCTAACTCCTCAATCATTAGTATGTACTCTCGTTACATATTGCTTCATCTCTAGACACATGATTAAAACTTACTAGTTCTTTGGGTCCTTTGAGTGTGGTAGATGTATTTAGCAATTTTACATTAGAGTAATTCTGTATTCTTAATTATTTCTATTATTTTTGAAAAGAGAAAAAATTGTAAAAATTTTAAAAATATTCTCCCCAAATAGGATATCTTGTTACTCAATATTTAGAAGAAAAATGGAAATACTGTATGATATGACTAAGTTCCAATTGCCATTACAAAATTAACAGTAGTTTTGTGGCTGTAAGAAGCATTTACTGCTTATTCTAAGTTTTCACTGATACATTTTATTGGTATGCCAGATACAGCTGAATTATCTAATAACTAAAAGTGTATTTCTTTCCAGAAAAATACAATTTTTAATAATGAAAACTAAAATATTTAAAAATATAAATTTCAAAAACCTCAATTCAATTCAAGTAGGGAAGAGGAAATTTGGTGGGGAAAGGGGAGGTGGGCAGGGATTGGTGTGCTCCCACCTAATGGGCACAATGTAAGAGTATATGGCTCACCTCCTGGGTGTGGGACACAACTATAAGAGGGACTCTACCTAACAAATGCAAATATTGTAACAGTTGTTTGTACCCTCACATTAACCTGAAATTTAAAAAAAAATTAAATTATTATTTTATATAAAAATTAAATTATTATATATATATAATAAAATTCTCTACATGCAGTAACATAAGAATTATGTGAAGTAGAAGATGATCTAGGTCTTTTAAAAACTTGCTTATGCCATCTTCTCTGTATATTCTAAAGAGAATATGATGTATATGAGTAATATTAGAATGTCTTAAAATGTAAACCATGAATATCTTTTTTAAAAAAATTGAATGTTCTGCATTCCTACTATTAATTCAGAAAATAAATACAAGGAAGCAAGTAAGTAGATACTGTGTGCTAAAAGTTAGAGGTGTACGTGTCCTGCTGACTGGAATTCATAATGCCCAATATGTCTATCTCATTTTTGTTTTAAAATAAAGGAGGAAATACATGTAGAGCTGATGAGTTCCTTTGCAATAATTCCCTTTGCAAACTGTATTTCTGGGTGTGTGATGGAGAAGACGACTGTGGAGACAACTCTGACGAAGCCCCTGATATGTGTGGTATGGCATTTCATGTGGCTCTAGATTATACTGTCATCTACTGCGCCAGCATGAAAAAAATGAAGTAGTGAGGTGAAATGCAAATTCTACTGTCCTGAGTTAGGTAGATAAAGTATGATCACAAATACAGCTTTTGTTCAGGTAATCAAGAGATTACTCCGTCCAGAATTTGTGATGTTATGGAAAGCCTTCCTAAATCCAAACTTGCACATGACTACACTATTCTAAACACAGATTATGGGAGGATTTAGAGGAGCTGACCTATTGAATTGAGTAAGGTTTATATAAGAATCGAAGCTTCACAATAAATTGATGTTTTAGATAAAAAACATTGTTGACAGATAAATAAATGGAAAAAAATGTGAACCATAAAATTACACAATTTTAAAAGTCACCCAATAGTGCAGTTCTTCAGAGAAGAGATATGCACATCAGGGGTATACTTATGCAACCAAAAAATATAAATATCCGATTTGAGATCAACAAAATATTGGATTTTCTATGTTTTTATAACCTTTTTTTGGCTTCTCTTCTCATACTATTTATCTAATCTCAGCAAGAAATGTAGTTGCTCCTTTAGTATAAAGGAAAAAACTATCATTTCAGATACAACCAACTAGCACAGGCTAAATTAAATATAGCATGATTTTATGTACTTAACTTTTTGTCCTATTTGTTGCATCAAGTTAAAGCAAGATTTGGATATATAAAAGGACATTTTACTAGTGATGTTACAGTTGGGAAAAAATGCAAAAAGGTCCCTTTGTTTTTAAAAGTGATTAAAAGTTGAAAAAGGAAAAGCCTTTAAAGAGATTTTTTTGTTTGTTTTTTATAGGTACAACTGGGAGGTGCAACCGAATTTCAATTTCAGTTGTATTTACGTAATATAAAAAAATAGACCAGAGATTATATTGTTTCTGAATCATCACACATATATTTAAAAATATGAAAGTTTATCTACCGGTATCAACCTAAAACCTATTATTTTTATATGTAATTTTATCCATTCTCTATTTTCCTTGACTATAAAGTCAGTAAGTAGAATAGGAAATGTTTGATAGTTAACTAGCAGTGTAGGACTGTAGAGTCATACTGCAAAGGACCACCTTCAGGGCCAGGAAGTGATTCTCAGGAGCAGCCCATACAGAACACTTGGCAAACTGATAAAATCCTGCTTGATGCCTTAACATTTTTGTATTTTTCTCAGTGATTAGTATCAATATTTTCACATAAGCTATTATGCTCCAGAAATTGTACAATTAATAGAGACAAAAAATGGTTCTTTCTGACAAGGATATCTTATTCTGGTTGGATAAATTACAATAGTTTTCATATATTGTGTTTCAAGTAAGGATAGAATTAATTAAAAAGTATAGATGAGGCAGAGAGAGTAATATGAACTCTTCCTAAAGGGCATTCAGAAGGCTAAGTTTTGAGGAATCTGCACTAAAGGACACCATATGCAAAGTGAATAGCATAGGAAAGAATCTCATTCATTCATTCAATGAATACTTGTTAAGCAAGAGTCTGTGATTAGTATGATACAGTTATTTAGAATCTAGTGTAATACGTATACTAATACTATCAAAAACATATAATTACAGATTATGAAACATGACATAACGAAAAAGCATGGTAATTTATAAAAATATGGAATAGAAAGACTATTAAATATCTTAGTTTGTTTCTGGAAAGTATATAGCTGTTGAGTAAGTAGATAAAAATGGAAGTGGGGCAAATGGTGATACGATGTTGTGGACAAAGTAAATGAGATATGTAAAGGCCCTGAAACATCAAGGCTTACTGACAGAAACTGAAAGATCTGTATTCTTGGAGAGTACAGAGCAAATTAAATACAGATTATATCCAGATAAACTCACTGTAAATTGAAAATACTATAAATCCGAAGTGCATTTCTGATTGAGGAAATTGTCAACTCAGGACGGGCATGAGAACAGAACTCAACAGCAAGTCAAGGAGCGTAACACATACATATGACACAATCATAAAATCAAAAAGTCATAAATCAGGGTGGGGCCTATGGCTCATCAAGTAGGGCACCGACCCCATATACTGAAGGTGGCGGGTTCAAACCAGGCCTCAGCTGAACTGCAAAAACAGCCGGGCATTGTGGGCAGGCACCTGTAGTCCCAGCTACCCAGGAGGCTGAGGCAAGAGAATCACCTAAGCCCAGGAGTTGGATGTTGCTGTGAGCTGTGTGATGCCACGGCACTCTACCGAGGGTGATAAAGTGAGACTGTCTCTACAAAAAAAAAAATGTCATAAATCAAATAACTGTTAAGTCAGAGACTGTCTGTATCACTTTAGGATAAGAGCAGAAATACCTAAAACCTTGGCAAACTTGGTTTTGTTTGTTTTTTGTTTTTCCTTTTTTTTCTTTCTTTGACACAGGGCCTTGCTCTGTCCCCCTGGCTAGAGTTCAGTGGTATAATCATAGCTACAGAGTAGTAGCATCATCATACCTCACTGCATCACTCCACCATCAAACTCTCATCAGGAGCTCAAGTTATCCTCCTGCTTCAGCCTCTAGAGTAGCTGGGACTATAGGTCTATGCAACCACTCTCAGCTAATTTTATATTTTTTGGTAGAGATAGCATCTCTTTCTTGCTCAGGCTGGTTTCAGACTACTGGCTTCAAGCAGCCTCCACACCTTGACTTCCCAAAGTGCTAGGATTATAGACATGAACCCTGTGCCTAGCCCTTGGAGAGCTTTTGTAGAGCTTTTGTAGAGCCCTTGGAGAGCTTTTGTAGAGGTTTATATGTAGAGGGTTTATAGTTTTGATTGAAAGCAATTGGAAATACTAGAGTTTTAAGCAGACAAGGTACATGGTCATGTTTTTATTTTATGTTTATGAATATTAGATAGAAAGGGGTAAGAGTAATTAACACTATTGCAGTTCTGTAGGCAAGCTATGCTAGTAGCTTGAATTGAGATGATTACATGACACCATGTAATGGAAAAATACAGGCAGATCCAAAGGTGATATAAAAGGCAAAATAAATTGGGTTAAATAATGGATTAGATATGGGGCTGAGAGATAGAGTTGTGAAGTATAATTTGTAGGTTATTTTTGCTTGCAAACTTGAATGGAAGGGGGACACAGGAAGAAAAGCAGTTTTGCAAGTAAAGATTAGCAGACTGGTTTGGGATACATTTGAGGAGAACTTCAAGTAGAGATTTCAAGTAGGCATTAAATATTTGGTTCTAAAGCTTAAAGAAAAAAGCTGGTCTACAGATGCAAATTTGCCCACATGAAATGTGATAATAAATACAATGGCATTTTAACAATTACAGTGTGGTGGGAGAGACACATAGGACAAGAAGGGGGATTGCAAAACAGTATAGATTGATACCAAACATACGAATGAGTATGAGCATCCAGAAGAGATTCGGTGAGTGACCACAAAGGAAATCACAAAAAAGAAGAAACAGCAACCCAAACACCAAGGTCACAATGTGTTTCAAGAAAAATGAGATGCTTCTTGAGAATACAGGGGAAAACAAGTTCCTGGTATACTAGAAAAATTACCTTTAGATAGTAATTATTATATTAAATTAGTAGTGAATTATTTTCTGCTCTCTGTTGTCAAAAATTTTTGAAGAGTTGATAGATTTTGTGTAGATACAGGTAGATTTGTGATTGCTTAATAAGATATTAAGGAATTTTCCATAGTTTATTTTCACTTTTTTTTTTTTAGTGCAGTAAGGAAGCGTGTTCATACATAGAATGTAGAAGTTTGGTGTGGGAAGGTTTGGAAGGAATGCAAATTTGAATCATTATTGCAAAAGGTAGAAAAGTGACATGAAGATATATATTTATGCTTTCCAAGTAGCATTGATAAGTATTCATCCCTGATGGTATCAGTTGGCTTTGTAGTATAATCATCTGCAACATTTCTGGCTTCCCAGATGCAGATATTGAGAGAACAGATGGTTTTGTTCATCTAAGTTTAGAATTTTGTTAGATAACTAAGATGAAAAAGAGAAAAGGGCCAAAGAATCCAAGTTATTAGGAGGAAAGTGAGTTTCTAAATTCACTTAGGATTTCTAACCATTTCCAACATGTTACCCATAAATATTAGTAGGTTACCCATAAATATTAGTAGAGAGGGAAGTAAAGAAAAAAAATCATTGGTGAATAGAGAAATGATAGTGGTATATCAATGGGCTAGACTAGAGGTTCAGATCTAGCTGAAGGTTTATAATAATGCTAATTGAATAAAAAAATCTTAAAAGATAGGATATGGTGATCAAAAATGGAGCACTTAAATTACTGATTTAACAAATAAAATAATTATAATAATGTTAATTGAATAAAAAAATATTAAAAGATAGGATATGGTGATCAAAAATGGAACACTTAAATTACTGGTTTAACAAATAAAATAATTATAATAGCAAGTCCATGCTGTAGCCATGTGTATCAGTTAGTGTTCTTATTTGCAAGTAACAGTGCTTATTTGTCACTGGCTGCATCAAAAAGAGAAATTTATTGAAATCTGCTATCATCTACAATCTAGGAAAGTGATGGCAGAGACAGATAATAGTAAAAGAATATCAGATGTAAGAAACTCAAAGAGCTAGGAAGCCCAGTTATTGGTTGGTTTGCTCATGTGAATGTTGAACTCATCTAAGATGCTGGAATGAATTTGAATGGAGAAAAAAAAAAACACTTTGACTGGAGGTACTATAAAGTTCAGTGGATTTGGGAAGAGGTGATGTTTGTGCGGTTGGTTTTATTTGGAAAATAGAATGTGAAGATGTGGTAATAAAGTTCTGGAAGCTAAGAGAAAACTAGGATGTTTTCAAACATGAGATAATATGAGGCTTGAGCAAAAGAAGAGACATTCCTAGAACACTTAAGAGGTGCGAGTACATTTGGAAAAAGAACCAGATTTCAGTTAAAGCAAGGAGGCCAGGCACAAGGTGTAGCAAATTTAAGGAGCTGTAATAAAGTAGAATTCCTAGGATGCTATTAAGAGGAACAAAGGATGAGTCTGTAGGAAGGTGTGGACAAGATAATGACTAGTCTTTTAGGCCATGCAGAATATCTTAAATTATATTCTCAAGGCAATAGATAATATAAAAAATTTGATCAGATTAATGTGTTAGATTGATTTTTCATATAGCTTTTCAGGATTTGATAAAGGAGAGTAAAACTGGAGACACTTAAGATACCTTTCTGTAAGAGATAATGAGGAGCTGAGCTATTGTGATTGTAAGTGGTAAGGGTGGTCTGAAATGGGCAAGTTTAGGGAAAATATCAAGAGCACTTGGCAACTACTCAGAATTAGTGGTAAATGAGAAGGATGCTTTGAGAAAATCCCAGACTTCTGGCCATAATGTGACAATAACTGAACTATGGAAATAAGACAAAGCTAATGTTTAGGGAGAAGATTAGAGAAAATTATAAAGAACTGAACATTTGAAATTCCTAAGTGGATGTCCTATAATCAATTGTGAGATGCTTCAATAGAGAATTGAAAATCTTCAGGGTGTAATGCCAAGTTAATCAATAACCATGAATGAAAATGTCTAAGGAAAGAATCCAAAAGTGAGAACATCAGATGACCAAGGACAGAGCTTTGGAAAATTCTTCATGAAAGGATGAAGACTAAACACAGATGTTTCCTGTTTTATGGATAGATGTCTTGGATGAGATAGTGATAGAAGGGTCACATGTATAATCTTTTGGCTTTCTTTGTTGAAAGTGTCATGTATACACACACACATGCACACACACAAATTAAAAATGAATAACCAAAAGCACTAATGTGCCTCAAATGCAAATCTAAACTTTTGTTTACAGAAAATAAGATGCTACCTATAATGCTGGAATTTTTTGTTTTTTCACTGAATAACCTACTTTGAATCCGAGGCCTGCTCAGCGTCTATGCTGTGTGAAATTGCTCTTTGGGATAACTGAGTATCCTCCCATGTTGTATAAATTGTAAACATAAATTAATTTGGTACACCAAGTGACGTCAGCTCAGGCAAGTCATCTGGAAAGGAAATCATGAAGTTTGGCTCTTTCTTACTTTATTTAAGATCCTCACCTGTGTACTCTTTTATGTAGTTAATATAAATAACTAGGATCATAAGCTTCCATTATCACACAGTTTTCTAATATCTACTTGTAGGAAATTTTCATAACAAAATACATTTTTTAAAGCTATATAATGGATTTTAAAAAGAAAAAAGAAAGAAAGAGAAGGGAAGAAAGTTATTCATAAATCAGTGTACCCAAAGGAGATGCTTTTCCTTCTTTTTTTATTTTTCAGACAAATTTCTTTGCCCACCCACAAGACCTCACAGATGCAGAAATAACAGAATATGCCTGCAATCTGAACAAATGTGCAATGGTATTGATGACTGCGGGGACAACTCAGATGAAGATGGCTGTAGTGGTAAACTTGCTTAATAAATAATTAATTCAGTGACTGCTACAAGATGTGATACCACATGATTCTATATTATACTATAATGAGTTGGGCTCAAATAATTTAAAAATCACATTTTTATGTGGCTGTCTGAGGGTATTTCTTTAGGTACTTGTTCTTCAGACGGTGTACAAAAGTAATTCATGAATATTTCACTTGCAGAGGAGATCCAGAGTCTGCACTAGGCACTTCATTCCAAAAAATTCTAATCACATGACAGAAACAATATAGCAGTTTAAAAATGCTCCTTGTTAAGATAGTTCCTTAAAAGGAGAGGGCTTACAGAGATCATTTTTATGCGTACACAATTATTCCTCACCATTCTGAAATTTCAAAGCTTTTAACATAGATGGTTTTATTCAAGTATGCAGCAAAATCATTTAAAGACAAAATTTGACCTGACCTCTGAGACGTTTATATCAGTTAAAAGAAAATCCTAAGGTATCTCCCTCCCCTCCCCCAGGGTGAATGTTGAGACATTTTTCTATAGAAATAATATGTTATTTGCTACAGGGTAAATACAATGTCACTTTTCTAAAATCCAAAAATTTCCAAATTCTTTTCATTTGGTCTCAAAACTTCAAGTAAGGGATGTGGGCCCATGTTTTTCACAACACTTAGTAAAATTTTGAAGATATTATGTGCTCAGTAAATTTATTTTGATTTTACAAGGCACTAATCATTTTTTAAATGACCATATAGGTAAACTTACATACAAAGCACAGCCTTGTAAAAAGGATGAGTTTGCTTGTAGTAATAAAAATTGTATCCCCGTGGACCTCCAATGCGATCAACTTGATGACTGTGGAGATGGTTCAGATGAACAAGGCTGCAAACTACGTGAGTATAGTGACACACAAGTCTTAATTTATGCTTAAACATAGCTAAAACTTTCTTTACTACTTGATGGACAGATTGCTCTATAATACATAATTAAGTGATGCCTTCTTTTGTAAGCTTTTGCCAAAGCAACCTTAGAATATTACTTAATTTCAGAAAATATGAGATAGGTTAAGGTTGATTTTGTAATGAGTATCCTTATTAGAGCTGAATCTGGAATTCAATGTTCAAATACAGACTTTGATGTCAGCAAAGAAATCTATATCCTTTAATGTTTTACTGTAGGCCAGGCACTGTGCCTCATGCCTAGCACTATAGGAGCACTGTAGGAGGCCAAGATGAGTGGATTGCCTGAACTCAGAAGTTAGAGAACAGTCTGAGCAAGAGTGAGACCTTGTCTCCACAAAAAAAAAAAAAAAAAAAGTAGAAAAACTAGCCTGTCATGGTGGCATATGCCTGTAGTCGCAGTTACTGGGAAGGTTGAGGGAAGAGGATCCTTAAGCCAGGAGTTTGAGGTTGCTGTGAGCTATGATGTCAGAGTACTCCAACCTAGGGCTATAATTGCGATTCTGTCTCAAAAAAAAAAAATACTGTAAGTGTTTAAATTAAGTATTTTTGAATTTTATAAATAATGGTATTTGGTTGAATGATGGTAAAGGTCTTAATAATTTATCACTGTTTGAAATTTTTTAATTTGTCTGTTATTGAGTTAGTCTTATAGAAGATATTTAGAGTACTATAATACTTGAATATTAGATCCTTTTAATATTTAAACTAATTAGATCTTTTTAATTATTTAAACTAATAATTTAGTTTTTAACTAATTCTTGATATTTGATTGTCCATAGTAATGTAAAATAATTCAATTTATGATACTAAATTCAGATTGCCTACAAAACCCATAAAATATTTTCTATTCTTATATTTTTATTTTTCCTCATTTATGCACAGAGAGTGATGAGCCAAGCCTGCAAGAATACGGCCACATATATCTAAACGATGGTATCATTCCCCTGATTAATTTTAATTAATTGTAAAACATTTAAATCAGTGGGGATTAATAATGGTTACAATTCTAATAATGAAAATGCTCATGTTTCTTGAAAATATGATTTTCTTAAGTAACTTATAGATAATACACTATTATTCCTATAATAATGTTCCTGTCATTTATGTGCATTCCAAAATCTTTTCCTGAATGAGAAAGAAATCAATAAAATTGCGACTACTACTCTGGAAATGACAAGTAAATCTTTGTTCTAGTAGTCTTGCCACTCATGACCATCCATTGAATCATGTTACACACTCAAGTGTTTCTTTTCATATGTCTGTCTAGACTAAAATAAATTTAAAACTGTGGATTTAGCCTACCCACTTGAGCAAAGTTATGACCTGGACTGAGTTCATGAATGTTAAGATTAAGCAAGCAATAATTGCCCCTGTCTCTGGGTAGATAATAGAAAATGCTTTGGTTCTTAGAGAAAAATATAGTACTCATACATGGCAACATTGTAAAGATACGCTGTCATTAGAATCATTGATTTTTAACTTCTTTTAGAAAGTAGTGTACTTGGCAACAGCTGTAAATATCAGCTGTTGGCAGCTTGTACTAAGCTATATTTAAAGTAAATAAGTTCAGTTTCTAATCTATGTCTACAGTCTTAAAAGGAATGAGGGCTTATATAGAAAGTAGACCATACCATTATACTTCCAAAAAGAGTTATCTATGGAATAAGAAATATCATTTCAATTTTTTTAAAAAAGTAAACTCCCACTTTAGGAATTAGAATTATGTTAGTTTTAATTATATTTTTAAATCCTAGCATCCACTGAATTTATCTGTGAAGATAATGTGAATCCATGTGGAGATGATGCATATTGTAATCAAATAAAAACATCTGTTTTCTGTCGCTGTAAGCCTGGATTTCAGAGAAACATGAAAAACAGACAATGTGAAGGTAAAGTACATTTTCTGAACAGCTTGCTCTTACATGTTTGGGTTATAAAAAGACTCCCAAGACTGCTAAATTGTGAGATGACAGGGAATTGATTTTCATCAAAATAGTGTGTATCTACAGGATACCATTTCACTTATGAAAGTGAAAGTCTCTGGGGTCAAGAGCTTGTTTGTTTGTACAGCTAAGCTAACGATCACTGAGGCTACAAAGGCTTTTCTATGGCAAATTCAGACCTGCAGGAATTTCAATTCTGTTGTTACAATTTTGTTTTGAAATGCAAATAATTAAATTGCTGATTCAGGAACTATTTGAAAATTAGACTCTTTTCATGAAAGAATATATTTATGATGACCCATTTCCCTTGAGTGTGGAATATGCGATACTGGAATAGGTAATTCACATTTTGAGAATTGTGGGCTTTTGTCCTAACACCATGTTTTTTTGTTGTTATTGTTTGTTTTGTGGCCGGGTCCAGGTTTGAACCCACCACCTCTAGTATATAGGGCTGGCACCCTACTCCTTTGACCCACAGTTGCTGTCTCTTAACACCATGTTTTAAACAGTATTATTATAATGTGTCTTTAAAAATTCAAAGTCAGGATCTAAATAAATCTCTTTAAACTTACTTGAGATAATTTTAAAAATGAGAATGAATAATATTCAAAATTTCATAGTAACTCAATTTAATTTATATTAAAGCTTTAACTATAGCGCCATGAAATAGAGACATATACATACTTCTGCAAATTTCTCCCATAAAACCAATATTTGTATTCTTATTCATCTCTTATTGTGATTAGAGTCAAACTTACAATTGCTCAGTCTGGCTTATCCAAGCTAAGTTCAAGTCCTAAAATACTTTCACCAATTAGTCTGTTTTCTGTACTGGTTCTTTACTATAGTCTTGGGTAAAGAAAAATGATTTTACATTGTGTCAATCAAAATAGAATTATTAAAATAAATTAGTTATGCTTCCCAAAAAGTAAGTAGTCATATCATATTTAGGTACATTTTGAGTTATGTATTTATTTGAATTATTTATGACATTTTTTTCCTCTATTAATAGGAAACACTGAAAGCTGACAACATAGGTTTCCTTCTTCAATAAAATACAAATTAGTTCTCACAGCTATGGGTATTTCTTTTCTCTGATACTGTCTACCAATTGTATATAAGTATACACATATAATTTATTCAAGATTTTAATTCCAACAGCATTAATTTGCTGAGATTTATTTATAAATAGTAGGCTGTGTTTCCTCTAGATTCTTACTAAATTTAGAAATTCTATTCTCAGACTTTTCTTAAGTTTTAATTATATCCCACCGCAAATACAACCTTCAAGCTACAGTCTTCATTTAAAATTACTATAAATCCATTCTTTTTATATACTTTTGTTGTGTAAATTAGTAACTTCTGTGCTCTAATAAAACTGACATCTTCATTTAATACATGAGCTTTTGATAATAGAGAAGGTAATTTTGACTTGGTATAAAGAGGGGAAAGATATTACATGGATTTTGTAATACCAAAATTTAAATTTCTTTGTGCCCTTCACCTATGTGTTTCAAAAATGCATGAGAAATTTCAATTTGATGTTCAAACCTAGGCACTTCAATTGGAGTATCTGAAGGGGTAAAAAAGTCAAAGCAAATGACAGAAGAAAAGTAGAAAGAGGTTAACAGTTGCTGAGCACCGAACTCTGTTCTGGGTACTAGACATGTGTGGGCTTTCCCCTTCCTCCTCAGAAGCTCATGATCCAGACCTTTTTTGTACAAATGAGCAAAAATAGTGATTCTGGCTATTAGGGACCTGTGAGAGAGCTGAGATTTTATCAAATTATGAAAACTTGGGCCTGGTACCATAGCTCATGCCTGTAATCCCAGCACTTGTGAGACCCACATGAGTGGATTGCCTGAGCTCATGAGTTCGAGAACAGCCTCAGAAAGCGTGAAACCCTGTCTCTACATAATAGCCAGGCATTGTGGCAGCACCTGTAGTCCCAGCTTGGTGTGAGGTTGAGGCAAAGA
This sequence comes from Arctocebus calabarensis, assembly GCA_963573935.1. Classification (NCBI taxonomy): domain Eukaryota; kingdom Metazoa; phylum Chordata; class Mammalia; order Primates; family Lorisidae; genus Arctocebus; species Arctocebus calabarensis. Next base: position 15,965 of record CAUYON010065557.1, read on the forward strand.
ATCACTTGAACCCGAGTTTGAGGCTATTTTGAGCTAAAACACCATGGCACTCTACCAAGAATGACCAAGTGAGACTCTGTCTCGAAAAAAATAAAGAAAGAAAAAGAAAAGAAAAAAAACATGAAAACTTTTGCTAATTTGAATTTCATTCAAAGGGAATCCATAACAAATAAGTCCCAGTTCAGTCACAGGTGCTGGAAAATCAGAAATATTTTTTGTAATTCTGGTGGTTAAGTGCTGGTAAAATGCTTTTTACCTTATCACTGTAAAATAATTATTAAAAACAAATAAATACAGTTTTTGTATTTCTTTACCTGATATTTTAATTAAACACCAAGATGAGTTACCATGAGAATGCTGAAGTTCTCCTTGGGCAAGCTATCATAGTGGGGACAATAGAATCAGAAAACCTGAGTTTAAGCCTTGGCTTGTTTATTTACAGTTATCACTGGGAAAGTCCTATCTACATCACTGAGCCCTTACCACATTATCATGTACTAAACAGAATATAGTTATTATTACTGTGCTGATCCATAAATTCCCTAGTTCAAGAGATAAATTTATCTCACAGATTTATGCTGTAATTAAGGCAACTCTAAGTGATAAAGGGGACAGAGGAATTATGCTTGTTAAAGGCAAAATCAGAAGAGAAAATAGGTAATTCACCAGAATCACCTGACCTAAATTTGCTTAAGCTCAAAATTAGAGTTGTATGCCACACCACAGAATATTCCTTGTGATTTTGTCGTTTTGATACATGTATTTCTATAGAGGTATACAGTTTTTGTTTGTTTAATTCACATAGCCTCCGTACAACCTTTCCTTTTATATACTCACTTCATATATATGACTCAAGAAGTGAAAAATATAACTCACTAAGTCACAGACTTAATATTTGAAGGAGAAATTGAAGATATAGGAATAAGAAGTTAAAGTAAGAAAAGTAAAGAAGATATAGGAATAAGAAGTTAAAGTAAGAAAAGTAAATTTGGCTCTTTTTGGAAAATGGAAAGAATAGCATGATGATGCTATTTTGAGCTCTCTCTCTCTCACTCTCTCTCTCTCTCTTTTTTTTTTAGACCTTAATGAATGTTTGGTGTTTGGCACATGTTCCCACCAATGTATAAACGTGGAAGGGTCATATAAATGTGTGTGTGACCAGAATTTTCAAGAAAGAAACAACACCTGCATAGCAAAAGGTAAGGTTATAAACATTATTGCAAATGCTATTAAAATTTTGTTGTATTTTCATGGGGAAAATATTTTATGTTGAGTTTTAGCAATAGATTCATGCTTAATAATATAAAATAACTGTTTTAATGATGATTAAATTGGTCAATAGATTTGTTATCATCCTTAATCACATCTGGCATGGTTTATAGGAAAGACTATCAAATACAAGGTTCCTATTAAAATAATTTCATGTCTGAAACAACCTGTCAAAAGGACGTAAAAGCCAGTATGAAAGAATATAAAATATCTTTCTTTGTTATCTGTTTCTAAGAAATTATTACACTATTGGGATTAAAATGAAAAGTCTAACGTTAGCATTACAAGGAGAATACAAGTTTGAGGAAGGAGCCTAAAGGTTTTAAAGCAAAATTATGCTTTCAAATTTGGAACTCCTCCACTTAACAATATCATTTTTTAAAAAGATTAAATGACATACATGGGTTTGGGGCCTTGTGGGCATGGATTTTAATGCTCATATATTTTTAGTAAATAATATAGTAACTTCAATATGGTTATCTACAAGATATGATTGGATATTTTTTATAAAAATGTTATTACCATAGCAAAAGAGCAGGACATCAAGTGTGCACCTTTTAGACAATGTAGCCCTAGGGAAGTCATTAAACTCTCTGAGCCTCAGTTCCTCCTCTGTAAAATAGGGCTAATACCTACTTTTTATGGTTGTTGTAAAAAGTGAGAATAAATTATGAAAGGCAATATAGCGTTTAACACATTCACTAAGCGACAGCTATTAAGACAATAGAGCTGAACTATTTCCCACTAGGAGTGATTTTATTTATTTTTGGAACCTATATAGGCTTATTCCATCTGTGTTTAGGGTTTAGTTAATAATTCAATTAGTATTTTCAGGATTTTCTTTAGGATTTTACTTGTCAATATCAATATGACATTCGTATTTCGTGGTAGGTAAGATTTTAGGACAGAGTATTCCACGTAGCAGGATTCTAGATAATAATTCCAGGTTATGGAATTTCAGTGTGATCAATACTGATTCTTTTATGTAATAAAATTTAGCAAAGCATTTAAGATAAATGGATACAGGAAGAAGACTTCTTATATCTTAATTTTTTATTTCGTAGCCCAAAGTAATGATCACTCAGGCACATAAATAAATGCTCAGAAACTTTTGAGGCTTGATAAATATGCGGTATAGCATCTGAATATCAAGAATCGAAGCATTTAGAACATAGTATTTTGAGACTTACCAAATAGTAATGTCTCTTCATAAAACGGACATCTAAAAATGCCTAATTTCTAGTCATAAAGAACACTTGCACTAGAAAAAGCTATATCTATAATTATTGTAAATTCTTAATAAATGGGTATCACAAATCCTAAGTCATGAAGACTTAAAGGTCATATGAATTTGGTTGATTTTTGAGGAAGAAACTGTATTTAGAATAACAATTCAAGATAATTTAAAAGTACAATAAATAATTGCTTTTACATTGGTTGAAATTTACTTTATTTTTGTATTTTATCATAACAACCTCCAGGGTCTGAAGATCAAGTTCTCTACATTGCTAATGACACTGATATCCTGGGTTTTATATATCCATTCAACTACAGTGGTGATCATCAACAAATTTCTCACATTGAACATAATTCAAGAATAACAGGCATGGATGTGTATTATCAAAGGGATATCATCATTTGGAGTACTCAGTTTAATCCAGGAGGAATTTTCTATAGAAGAATCCATGGCAGAGAAAAAAGACAAGTGAACAGTGGCTTGATTGTAAGTAAACAATATTGAATATTTAAAGTAAATTGATTATTTAAAATAACATTGAAATATTTAACCACCCTTGCCTTTAAAAGAAAAATCTATTACAGAGTCTAATAATAATAATTAATAAATATATTCAATTATTCCTCCCAACATTCTCCACATATAGAAATTAAATATTTCCCTAATCATTTATTCTCATAGCTGTATATAATTTATTGTAGTTACATGATTATATGTTTTTGTTTTAATAAATTTGCCTTAGACACACAGTATAAGAATGTCTTATGAGGGCAGCGCCTGTGGCTCAGTGAGTAGGGCCCCAGCAGAACTGCAGCAACAACAACAAAAAAATAGCCTGGCGTTGTGGCGGGAGCCTGTAGTCCCAGTTACTCGGGAGGCTGAGACAAGAGAACTGCCTAAGCCTAGGAGCTGCAGGTTGCTGTGAGCTGCAAAGCCATAGCACTCTACCAAGGGTGACAAAGTGAGACTCTGTCTCTTAAAAAAAAAAAAAAAAAAAAAGAATGTCTTATGAATGAATGATACCTAACATTTCTGCAACATTTCATATGTCTTAGTGCTTTATAACATGAACATAAGCTTATTTCACGATAATATGAGCTTGGGAAACATAAACTATATTTTTATTTAGGAAAAATGTAATGCCGAGGAAATTGCTTCATTTTTAAGAATATGAGAAATACACTTCTGTTTTAGGTCCAGGGAACAACTCAGTAGTGTAACCGTTTCTTCTGACTACTGATAAACTATATTTTAGGAAATAGAAAGCAATATTGCTTGCTCGTTTATGATGGACATGTTGATTGTCATAGTTATTCTTTTTGAGAAAAATAAACAACATTTGTTTGGATTTATGGTTGTAGATTATCGCTTTTTGTTTTATGGCATGTCAAGCTACTGTGTATTTTATATTTTGAAGTAACCTGGGAGGAAAATGACAGATAAATACTTATTTTTATGGGGCCTGGCTTGTTCTCATACAACTAAAAAGTCAAGTGCTGTCACAGCAGGATGTAACTGAAGCTTTGCATTTAAAAAGAATCAAAGTTACCTATCTGGAAATACTCCTTTTTATACTGGCACCTAACATAAAGACTTGAATTACATAAATACTGTTGGATGCAAATCTGAAACATATTTTAATTTTATCAGTAGTAGAAAGCAATAAGCTGGTTTTAAAAGAAGTTATTTTAGCTTTCAAGTTCAGGTTTAGATTAAATTAACAGTGAGTAGAAACCCATATGTACAGAGTTGTTTCTTTAACTCCTTTCCCCCTCAAAAACAATGACTACTAACTTTAGCTCTACAACAAAAGCCTGCTTTGTGAAAACATTGCTTTTATGCTAGTGTATCATCTGTTGCTAATGAACCAGGAATGTATACTCAGTGCCTGAGTTAAAAATTGTTCCTGTTGATTACTAGCCTTCAGCTTGTCTGTGCCCTGTTTCAAGAGGTTCTAGTAAAGATTAGATCATTGTATTACTACATTAATTATATACTAACATTAATTGTATATAACTATATATAATTAATTAATAATTAACATACATGATTTATACCTAAAGTATATATTAGTGTTAAACATTTCTTGATTCATAAGAGGTCTATTTAGATGCTTCTTATTAACAGTATGATGATGCTGTTTATTATGATGATGTTAGTTGCATGTTATCACATTAAATAGTATTTGCAAATTACTTGCTGGATTTTATAGTCGCTAAACATACTTACATCTTTACTTAATTTTGATTTAATTTTTTAAAGAAAATTATTGGATTTTATTTAGTTTTATCACTAGGGGGATTGATAGTTCTCTAGTGAACAGTATTTATGGTAGGTCAGAAGCCAAATTTATCCAATGTTTGATAACTAACTTTTATTCTTATACATAGAAATACGTATACATATATTTTTATTTGAATATTATATGAATATGTATATATATTTTATACATTTTTATCTTTAATTTCATCAATATATTATAGAATTTTTCACATCTAATGGCAAAGCTGTTGATTAGCCTTATTTGATATAAAGCTGCTGTCTTTGCTCTTTTAATAATGATAACGTGTGTTATAACTTTCTGCATTTTTTTCCACCTCTCTTTTTAGACCTATAATTACTAATAGCGTTCACTAGGAAGAAAAATGGGTAACAATAGGGTTACATTTTCTATCAAGGAGAGCCCATGTCATAATTACAAGTTTGGAGAACCTCGGAGCTAGGAGTTTCAGTGCTGCATTCTAAGCCAAATTCCATAACAATTCCAGCTGAAAACATTAGTAAAAGAAATAACATAGTAGTATAGTGATAAAGACCTTTTAAATTTTTTCCTAAATCTTTTTGTAGCCTGATATCTCAGTATTAACGTAAGAGTAAGTCATATCTTTGACTCTCAGCTTATTCATCTAAACAACTACAGAATTAAAGTAGACAATTTCTAAAGTCCTGTCCAAATAATATACATATATGATACCAAAATATGTGTGACATATTACATGTCTAGTTATTACCTGGACACTTTGCATTTATTCCTCTGAAATCTATCTTGGGTAGAAAGAATTGATTTTCTACCTTTAGGAATTACTCTGCCACATGAAGCATTTGGTCTTCTAAAAGTAACTTTTACCATCCCTGAGTTTAGTGACTGAAAGTAACCTTTGCCATCCCTGAGTTTAGTGAGTATGCCATCTAATTCATCTTCTAAGTTTTGACACAAATATTAAATAAGACTGACTCAGAGCTCCCCTGCTTCTTAGAAAGTAAAACTCAAGATTTTTCCCAAGGGTGATTATGGCACATTAATTTTTATCAAAGGCAAACTAGAATTAAATACACTAATCAAGCTATGTATACTTTAGTTATAACCCAGTTATCAATGAACCACATGGTAGGAATTAGCAGGATGTGATAGCAGGATGTCTTAAAAACATGTTCATAGATACTGAAAATATTGAAATATTCTATAATTCTATATATTATAATTCTATAATCTCTGTAAAGAGTAGGAAATACATTGTATTCAAAAATCAGAAGAATATTATTCAGGAAACTAAATGTTAACTGAAGTTCATCCCAAAGGAAGGTAATGTTCAATATAATCTCTTTTTTAATTGTAAAGGGAATACACCTGTGTAATCTGCAAAAATGGTTGGAATACGAATTATGAATTATGAATTTACATTTCAAATACAGACTAAGTTATTTATAGTTTAGAAATGCTTATGATTTTCCAACCTCAAGGGCTGTACAAAATAGATGGATCTTTTTCCTTTAAGAAATTTAAGTAATTTAAAACTTAAAAGACCGACATGATTTAATCTACATGTAAAGCATAATGAGACTTCTAATTTGAATTTTTAGCAGGCACAGCACACTATCATAGTATTATGCAACAATTTTATATACTACCTGGAAAAACACTGTGCAGAAAAGTATATGATAGCAACTACTATAAAGTAGGTCAATATTTCAAAAATGCAAATAACTTTAAAAGTACAGATCACATTTTTTTTTTTTTGCCACTAAAGAGCTAAATATTACTAAGCAGAACAAATGCTCAGGTTTATCTGATTTACTTTACTTTGAGAAATGAATGTAAGGTATCATTTTTGGCATATTCTCTTTTAGAGAATGTTCATAAGAAGCATACTTATAATTTTATTCATTGATGATTATAACTAAAAGAGTTGGTTAGAACATTTTTTCTCCTGAAAAATAATTAGCAGAATATCCAACTGGGTTATCCTTAACAGGTTTCAGTTTTTAATTGAAGTCCTAGTTATAGATCTCATAACCAATACATGAGTCTGTGTATCTCTCTCTCTCTCTCTCTCTCTCACACACACACACACACAGACAAGTACACAAATGTGCGTATGCCCTCACAAAGAAGCATATATGTATGTGGATACAAGTTCTAGCAAATAGTTCAACCTTTTATTTCATAAAATTTGGATAGTCACCTGAGTTCATTCAAATCAGTTCACAAAAACAATCATTCATTATGATTACATTGGAAGAAATCTAAAATTAGAAGATCATTACATTATTGCCATTTTTTTGCTTAATTGTTATTAATTGTGTAAGACAAGTTCTCAATAATACACGTTGACCAGTTAGATGATTCTATAATAGTTGTGAACAATGTTCAGAATTTTACTAAACATAATCTTTGAGACTATATAAAAATGTGAATCTATAACTCATAAATGCTGAGGACATTATTAAACAAAATGTATTACACCTTAATATGAATCAGTCAAGATTTACTCACACACAAAGGTTTATTTAAAACCTCTGCAGGGTTTTTTTTGTACAATAATAATAACATCATAAGCAAAATCTTGCCTTCATGGAGTTTATATCCTGGAGAATTAATAAATACAAAAATGTCCAATTTTAAAAATTCATTGAAGGAAATAAATAATGGACTAAGAAATAAAAATTCTAATATCAGAGGTCATAGGATAAGATGATTAAGAAAGGTTCATTTGAAGAAAAAAGATATGAGCTAACACTTAAAAGATGAGCAGAAAATAATGTCATTATATATATGTTGGCTAATGATTTTGCTTTTTATGTAGAGAATGGCTTTGATGAGGGAAAGACTGGACTAGAAGACCACTTGAAGCTATTGTGCTCCAAGTTAGAGATAAGTTTCACCATTGTAGTCTCAGAGGAGATGGAAGGTGCTAGGCAGAAGTTTAACACAAAAGGTTTACAAATTGAATATGGAAATTAAAATAAAAAAGACTCTAGACTTAGATCTAGATTGTTGGATTCCAGAACTTGATGAATACTGATAACAATAAAGCCTGGGTTCAGTTTTAGCCCTGTTACGTCTGTGATAGCTATGAAAGAGCCAAGTGAGATATCAAGTATTCAAGGCTAGATCTTCAATCATTGGGCTAGAGACACACATTAAAGTATAAAGGATATATATATATATCCTCGAAGCCAGTAAGATAGTAGAAAGGAAGTAAAGAAGGAAGAGAGCAATGCTCTAAAGCAAGATTAAAATGACGACAAAGAATGGCCAGCACATTAAGAGAAAACAACAGAATATTGAGTTAACAACTAACAGAGCACAGTATTTTAAGGAAGAGATATTGGAGTCATATCAAGTAAATAAGGCAAATTTGCCCTTAAGCCTTCCTGAGCATGGGCACAGCTGTGAGAGTGAGGTGTGGGGTGATCTCCTGCTCTGAATGAATGTCAGGAGAATAGTAGATGCACTGTGAGCCTGTGACAGGAAGGGGGGGGCCCTCTTGCTAGGATCAGCAGGGGCAGTAAGCTCCAGAAGCCACTCACACCTCCCTCTCTCAAAACTGGCCTTGGCCTCTGTCCTAAGAGAACACTACAGCACCCAGATGCCAGCTCCCACCCTGGTCCAGCTATGGCAAAGGTAGCAGAGGCAGCTCGACCTGCTGTGTGCAGGGCTACTAGGTTGGCTCAGTAGCTATGGACTCCAGCTGAAATGCTCCAGCAGGAGAGGTGCAGTCATGCCCAGGAGCATAGGCTCCTCTCAGAAGGGACAGGGAGCTCAGGGAGAGGACTGCTAGTCTGACTCTTCCTCAGGAGCCATAGGAGCTTTTGTCACTGGGGCACTCAAAGGCCCTTCCTGGGGCTTTTCAGAGAAAAAAATAATCCCCAAGCTCTATGGAATCCTGGTTATGACAGGTGCCCTGTCAGAGGCCAGGAATTTACTCCCAGGTTCCCTCACCCATAGAACCCTCACTGCTCCTGAGTGGAAATAGTCATGGCTTCCTTAGCAGCCTCAGACAGAAAAGGGGAGCTCGAAGAAAAGGCCCTGAATGGTGGGGAGCTAGTGCCCTTTGTCCTAAGGGTGCCCTCTGGTGTATTGTCCTCCTCTTGGCCTGAACTGCATAGCCAAGCTCTGGGACACCTAGAGTTCCCTGGGACCCACTAGTCTCCCAAGGCTTCCATGGTCCAAGTGGGTGCTGGGGAGCACTGCTATGGATCCAATGATATAGAGACCCAGTGCCTGAGACTGCCAGGTTGGGAACACTGCAGGAGCACAGGAAGAGAAATGAACCGAACCCTCGGTGCAGAACCAGTGCACACTGAGCAGAGTATGATTGGAGGGCACCTCTGCCCCTCCCTCAAACCTAGATCTGGCCATTCTGTAGCTCACCTGCACTAAAGGCTCATGCTTGAAAGCAGAGGAGGCAACTTCTGCAGCATTGGTGGAACGGAGGTTGCCATTCCACATCCTTTTTTAGGTTCTGGTGCTGCTTCTGCTCTGGGATGCAGACATTCTCTCATATTATGGTTTCCTCTCTGCACTCGTCTCTCCCACTGGGAAAAGAACAGACCCCTTTGGACCATGAATCAAAAACTCGCTGGCGCAGGAGAGTGGACTCTGTTGTTTCCCAGAAGTCTGCTGTATAGGTCAGAGCACTGGGAACACTGCTACTCTTCTGCATCTCCCTATTCTCCTGTGGTTATCACGTCCAGGCAGGTGTTGGGACATGTTAGGACAGGCTGATCCCCAGGCCACTGCCAGGAGCTCAGGCAGAAGCAGGGTGGGCCCATCACAACTTGGCAACTGGGGCGGGTGGCTGTGTGCATTTCCTGGCACCTGGGTCCTGCAGCAGTAGCACTAGGATGGGCCCCTCTCCGTGGTGGCCACAGCAATGGATGACTGTGAGGGTTCGTTCACACCTAAGTCCTCCAGCAGCAACAGTGGCAGTGGCGGCAGGAACACACCCTCTCAGTTGTGGCAGAGGAGGCAGGGACATGTGAAGGTTCGCTCGTGCCTGGGTATTGCAACAGCAGCAATGGCAGCAGAGTAATGGATGTGGGCGGAGTTGGGGATTTGCTCATGGCTGGGTCCCACATCAGCAGCAGCAGCAGCAGCAGCAGTATGGCAGTATTTGTTCTTAGGATGCCACACAGCACTCACTTCCCCACAGCCTCCTTGGCCTTTCAGTATTGATGAGGAGATAGCAGTGGTGGCATTGGCCCCAGGCATTCTGAGGCTGGGCTCTCAGAATGGCACTGGCTTCAGGGCTCCAAAGCCTGTAGCCCCCCTTACTACAGGCACCCCCTTTAGAACAAGGCCTCTGCACTAGCCCTTTGTTAGCCTGACAGCCTGCGAAGATAGTGAATGCTTTCCATAGCTACTATTGTAAAGTTCATGAAAAGAATATGAAGCTGTAAGGGGGTCTCACTTACCCTCTCCTCAAATACAGATACTACTGGCCATAGCCAAGCAGGCTGCCATCCTCTGTCTCCTTGCTTTCAGGGCCTTCACGCATCTCTCTATTGAATCCCTGAGCTTTCTCTTAAATGATCTACCTGCAGATGAATGTCTAGTTGGTACTTTGGATCCTTTCCATGGGAGAGGTTGTGCAACCAGAATCTAGTTAGTATCTTGGACCCTGAAAAATACCATTTTTTTCTGCTCGGTTTTGTTAATGAAAACAATGCTTCATGATCAGTTTTAAGCACAAGCATAATTGAAATTTTAATAATAGATAGTGTAGACATTCTACTTAACAAGAGTATGAGATTAAAGAGTATTCAAATTTAATTTTGAATAAGTACTTTTCAATAAGTCACTTTCATAAAGTGACTACATTTTCAACAAGTATTTTTTTAAATAAGTCACTTTCATAAAGACTACATTTTTTAAAATTTCAGAATGTTACAGGATATACATGTTTTCTTTATATGCTTTGATTTTATACAGATTAAGTCAACATTTTGAGTGTGCCCTTTACTCAAATGGTGTGTACTGTATTCAATAGGTGTGAATTTACCCATCTCCTACCACCTGCTTGACTTCCATTGCGTTTTACTTCCATATGTGCACTTCAGTGTTGCACCAAGAATTCACATTTGGCATTGAGTACATGGATTTTTTTCTCTATTATTATGATGTTTCCCTTAGAAGAATGTTTTCCAGTTCCATCTAGATTGTCATAAAGGATACTAGATCATCATTTTCTCATAGCTGAGTAGAGCTCCACAGTATGCATAGTCCTCATTTTATTAATCCATCCACGTATTGTTGGGCACTTGGGCTGTTTCCACATCTTTGCAATTGTGAATTGTGCTGCTGTGGACATTCAAGTGCCAGTGTCCTTTCTGTAAAATAGCCATTTTTCCTTTGGGTATATGCCAGCAGTGGGATTGCTGAGTCAAATGGTAGGTCTACTTTAAGTTCTGTGAAGTATCTCCATATAAAATTCCTTGGAGGTTATACTAATTTTCATTGCCACCAATAGTGTAAAGACTACCTGCTTTAAGTGACTAGCAAGATATGAATCTGAACTTTTCCAATACTGCTGAAAAAACTATAATCCCAATATTAATGAACATTTTAACTTTTGCCATTTTATATATGAAGAATTTAAGGGCTTTTTTGGTTTGGATGTGCATTTTACATACTATTTATGAGGTGTGAACATCTTTTTTATATGTTTTCTTAACCATTAAAAGACCTATGCTCATTGTTTCTTTAAAGTGATTTATTTTCCATGAGATATTTTTATGCATTTTTTATATACTGTAAATACTGAGCTTTTGTAACACATACCCAAACTGTGCATACATACACGATTCCTTTGAATGTATTTGCTTTGTTTATGACACATAGACAATTTACTTTTTATGTAGTTTGATCTGATTGTCTTTTCTCTCAGTGCTTCTAGACATCACATCATATTTCCAAAGATCCAACCCTTGAAAATATTTCCTGTTCTTTCTTTTAATATTTTTAAAAACTTTATTCTTTCGCACTTCAGTTACTGATCTGTCTGAATGAATATATGTATATGGCCTGATGTAGGGATTTAATTTCTACTTTGAGTATCACGTAGTCCTTCATTTCTCCAAAAATTGAGAAGACATTTCTATTTTCCTGTGGTGCTAAAGGATTAGAAATGTGTATGTACATGGAGCACCCTATTTTTATTCTTTCAATCTTTTCTAGATCCATGCCCCATTAGCATATTTTTTTAATTTATTGTCTAATTTTAGTATATCTTTATATGATCAATTCCATTGTCATATTTATTTATTTAAAAAATTCTTGCATGTTCTTGCATCTTTCATTTCTAAGACTTTTTTAGAGAATATAATTAAAAGCATAAAAACATTAGTATTAGATTGAGACTACATTGTATTTAGAGAATAATTCGTAAGATGTCTTATTAAATCACTGCAATACGGTTTCTAATAATGAACCAATTCTAGTGTTCTGGGGCTTATAATAAATCATACATTATTACCCTTACTTGAATAGTATTTTTTAGTTTTAGCTTTTTTTTTTTTCATTGTTGGGGATTCATTGACGGTACAAGAAACCATGTTACACTGGTTGCATTTGTTAGGTAAAGTCCCTCTTACAATTGTGTTTTGCCCCCAAAAGGTGTGGCACACACTGAGACCCCACCCACCTCGCTCCTTCCCTTGCTCTGCCCTACCTTTCCCCACCCTTCCCTCATTCTTTCTCTCTCTGCTCTCCCCTTCCCTCACCCCCACCGTGTGAATAATCATCATTAATTGTCCTCATATCAAACTTGAGTACATGGGATTCATGCTTCTCCATTCTTAAGATGCTTTACTAAGAATAATGTGTTCCATTTCCATCCAGGTTAATACAAAAGTTGTAAAGTCTCCTTTTTTAATGGCTGAATAGTATTCCATAGTGTACATATACCATAGCTTGTTAATCTATTCCTGGGTTGGTGGGCATTTAGGTTGTTTCCACATTTTAACAATTATAAATTGAGCTGCAATAAACAGTCTAGTGCAAGTGTCCTTATGATAAAAGGATTTTTTTCCTTCTGGGTAGATGCCTACTAATGGGATTGCAGGATCAAATGGGAGGTCTAGCTTGAG
>CAUYON010065560.1:0-11400 GCA_963573935.1 Arctocebus calabarensis
ATCACAGCTCACAGCAACCTCCAATTTCTGGGCTCAAGCGAGTCTCTTGCCTCTGCCTCCCAAGTAGCTGGGACTGCACGCACCCGCCACAACGCCCTGCCATTTTTTGGTTGCAGCCGTCAATGTTGTTTGGCAGGCCCGGGCTGGATTTGAACCCACCAGCTTAGGTGTACGTGGCTGGCGCTTTAGCCCGCTGAGCCACAGGTGCCGAGCCGAAAGGGGTTTTAAAAACATTTTTTAGGGCGGCTCCTGTGGCTCAGCGAGTAGGGCGCCGGCCCCATATACCAGAGGTGGCGGGTTGAAGCCCGGCCTCGGCCGAACTGCAAAACAAACAAAAAAAATAGCCGGGCGCTGTAGCAGGCACTTGTAGTCCCAGCTACTAGGGAGGCTGAGGCAAGAGAATCGCGTAAGCCCAAGAGCTGGAGGTTGCTGTGAGCAGTGTGACGCCACGGCACTCTACCCAGGGCGATAAAGTGAGACTCTGTCTCTACCAAAAAAAAAAAAATTTTTTTTAAAAACTCAAATCAGTAATATAAAACATAATTTAAATTTTTATTAGAAGCAAATAAAGCATAGTATTTCATCCATGGCTATTGAAATTGTGAAGTTGGCTATTATTATAACAGTGAAAATTGTCAACTGGCAAATTGTATTGTGAAGATTATTTTTTAAATTCTGCATTAAGTCTCATTCTTAATGCATTTTAGTTGTTGACTAAAAGAATATGTAGATGAATTTATATGTATGTTTAAATGTTGATTTTCTAGACAAAAACAAAGAGTTCAATCATTTCCTGACAGTAAAGCACTTAGAGATAAATAGCAAAATTTTCACATTTTATATAAATAATTTGGAAGAAAACAAATCTCCTATGTTCAGAGAGGTAATCCTCTGTACTTTCTGGTAATGGGAAACATTTTGAATAATATGCTTTTCAGAAGCTCATCAGCATTAATAACCCCAACATATTAAAATCTCCCTAAATACATAAATTAAAAATATATAGTTTATAATGTTTAATTTTAGGCATCTGATAAAAACATGCCCTCTTTCCTGTGAAATTATTACTGAAATTACAAATTACAAATGGTCATGTGGCTTTATTAATCTTTAGCCAGCAATGTACTTTTAAGTTTTTAATATGATTTTAAAATGATATAATCTAAAATGTTCTGAAATTATCTGTTTGCCCAAAAAGTTAAATTGTAGGTTCTTATTTTGTGTAATAGTTAAGAAATTTTCATTCTTCAGAAGAACATCACTGGTATGAAATACATACCAGTGTTAAATATTATGTGTTATTAAATATGCATTTACAAAGGCGTGTGAGGATGTATTCTTGGGAGTTTAGAAGAGAAGATAGAAAAAGATAACAAAGGACTGAATGGGTTTAGCAACTTTTATTTTTCCCATCAGTCTAAATGCTTAATTACCTTATTTGTCCATAAATTTCCTCTTTTAGCAATCTGTGGTAAACATTATATCAGATTCTCAAAATAGCTCCTTCCAGATTATTCAAGGAAATAATTTAACAGCAGGTACCATGCAGATGCTGTCTCCAAGACAGATTTCCTGTCTGTTATATCTATCAGATTAAATCCAAGGAATGATCACAGCCCTTTGCTCTGGTGTCATCTTAAATTTCTATTTGCAGGCAAAATGGTGGCCTGAAGTAGTAATAAATAAGTGCAATTAGGTCCATACCGCAGAGACATTTCAATAGGCATTAGAAGCCATTGTCTCCATTTTGTATGTGGAACTACTAAATAGAATGAGTCAAATCAATCCACCTCCTTGTACTTCAGTGTAATGTGTACATTTATATAAGCAGCAACTCTGGAGTGGCAAGGAAATGTCTATTGATCGTCATTTTCAAAATGGCTTTCTCTAAGCTGAGCGGTCGCTCCATATTAATTACTGTCAATTCAAATTACAATTGTCTTTTCTCTAAGCAACTTTGCTACTTTTATATTCAGCCTACTTTGAAAAATAACTATTGCATTTTCCTCTACAATTGGAGTAAATTAAACTAATGATTTTATTTTAAAAATGTGAAAAGAAATGGAGTAATCAAGTTGAATGATGTGACTGGAAGTTCATTTCACCACAAGAAGCAGAATAACAAATGGCATTATGCTGTCCTGGGGATCTGATGACCTCTGCTTACTGAGGCATTTATGCCTCCTCTCCTTCATGTGTAAACTTCTGTTCATTTCTTTCTTTCTTTTTTTTTTTTTAAAGTTTAGTATTGGCCAGACACTTCATTCATTCTTCTTTCATTAAACAGATATTTACTAAGCACCTATAATATGCCAGAGACTGGTAATATGTGAATTTAAAAAAAAAAATTTCCTTGCTCTGATAGAAGTTTAATACTAGTAAGGAGGAAAGAAGAAAATATATTAAATAATTAAATAATTTCATGGATAAGGAGGCGCTAAGTGCTTGGGAAACAAAACATAAAGGGGAAACCCTAACTGGAGTGGAATGACAGTTAGGGTACATGTTACTAAAGTGATATTTGAGTCAAGAATTGAAGAAGATGACGGGATGGCTCATGTAAATTTTTAAGAAGAAAGTACTCTAAGTACAGGGGACAGGGTTAGGGTTAGGGTTAGGTCATTCCACTCCAGTTAGGTTTTCCCCTTTATGTTTTGTTTCCCAAGCACTTAGCACCTCCTTCAGGAGTTTTGTAGCGTTCTTGCCTTTGGTCCAAATGCTACTATTTGGCAGAACTATCAGGATTCCCTGACATGAGGCTTAGCATCTTCAAACTCTGCTCTTACCTTAAGAGGTCAACTTTAGGAGCCAAATTCAGGAGGCTAAAGACCCATCCTCAAAATTACACTGACATGTGAATGCTTTTCAATGATACTTTGATCTTTTTGTAAATTAAAATACTCATATAAGTAATAACATTTAAAATATTTGACTCTTGCAATAGTTTTCTCAATTTTTTGAAAAAAGTGGTTTGTACTTTTCATAGAGTTTTAACATTAGTAGTATTAATGGCTAGAATTAATTAAGCACTGATTATTTTCAGGCTATAGAATCTTATAATCTCAGATTAGTTTTAAACTCAAAACAGGAGCCTTAATCCTGTGTCTTTTCTAGGCAATTCAATCTTGAACTAGAATCTTATGGAGATAAATCATACTAGTAAATCGAAATTATATTCACAATCCTGGTATTAAGGTATATTAGAAATTTAGGTGATAGTTCTATTTTTCTAGCTTCGGCAAAAGTAAAACCTTGCTAGTGGGTGTGAGGCAGACCAGTCTCATGGAAGTGTCTCAAGAAAAGAAAGAAAGAAACTTGTCTTTTTAGTAACTATACCTATATTTTAACAGGGTTAAGTATCTTGTGACAACATGTTTTAGCCTCTCTGAAAGTTAGTTGTGGCCAAATGACTGAGTCCTAGCCAATGGAATACATGAGAAAAATGCTGTGTATGTTTTCAGGTTCTTGGTTAAAAGGAACTGACTGCTAGGTAAAAAGGTCATCTTGTAACTCCCCCAAACCAGACTTGTTTGCCAGTGTGCAAAGGAATGCCAAACGCTGAAGCAACAGGTTTTTGCAGTGAGGAAAGTTTATTGTCAGGCAGCCAAAAGACTCAAATCTGTCTTTCCTTATCAGCTTTATAGGCAATGATTGAAGGGAGAGTATGAGGGGGAGGGTTTAGAGGCTGTAACTGAAGGAGCTGTGGAACATTCCTTGGCCGTGCCCTGTGGGGCCCCTACATGCTGCTTCTTGGGTTGGATTTTCAAAAAACGGTGGCCTTGGTATACATATACCACTGATGATTAATCCATCCATGGGTTCATGGACTCTTGGGTTGTTTCCTTGTCTTTGTGATTGTGACTTGAACTGCTATATGATTCAACCATAAACAAAGATGGAGACTTTATATTGCTTGTATTCACCTGCATGGAGTTGAAGAACATTCTCCTTGCTAAAGTATCTCAAGAATGGAAAAGCAAGCATCCCATGTACTCAATACTAATTGGAAACTAATCATTAAACAACTATAGGCCCATAAGAGAGAAAAAACAAATTAAATTCAAGAAAGAGGGATGAAGGAAGTGGGGAAAGGGTTTGGTAGACTACCACCTAATGGGCACAGTGTAGGGTTATATGATTCTCCTCCTGGATGAAGGACTCAATTGCAGCTTAAATTTTAACCTACAAATGCAAACGATGGAACCTAATAGTTTATACCCTGATATTAATCTAAAAAATGAAAAACAATAAAAAATAAACAAAAATGGTGTCCTTAGCTGATATGAGGGTGAAGTGTTCAGCCCTCTGAGGTCAAGAGGTCTTTTCATCAAGTAAGCGAGTCTATTTTGCCTGGGCTCCCCTCAGCCATGTTGGTTTCAACCATCACAGCATGTCAGCCAACTTTGTTGCAGGCACGGGGGACTGTAAGAAATGTTTTTCTTTTTCCCTTGTTTTGTTCTCCACTCTGCCACAAAAAATGCTCAAGGAATTTTGCTAGTTGACAAATCCCCTATCCCTAGGGTACAGTTTCAACTTTGTCCTTTTCTGAGCTTCCTTCTTTTATTGGTACAAGTGCAAATAGGTGACTGAGTCTCCAGAAGCCATTATGCACCAGAACAGGATCTTACGTTTAGGATGGCAGAGCAGAAATTGAATTTGATCCTTGTTGACAGGTCTTCATGCTGATTCCTGGACTTCTTCCTTCTACACTCCATTATTTTAAAGAGAAATAGTTTTATTTTGTTTAAGATACTTTAATGATTTTCACCTCTATGAAATCCTATTCCCTCCTTGCTAATATAATCAACTTGATCCAATCTTTTAAACCATTTTTGTAAGGCAAAATATGTGTATATGTTTTCTATTTTTACCACTCAAAATTAGGGAAAAATAGTGGGTTTTTGACTGAGATTTGTCTACTTTCTGAAAATCTATCTGAAAGCTTTTGTCAGTTAGGTCTATACACCTTTTTTTAATTGGTTGAAACTATACTTTGCAGAATTTCTTATATTTCTGACTGGTTACCAGCACTAATGTAAAATTTTCTCTTTAAAATAAAATCTTGACTATTTCAGTGAACTTCTACTAGGATTGCCAAAATATTGTCACAATTCCCTGCCTGTTCCTGTATGTAGGTATGTGTACACACACACACACACGTTTGTGTGTATGTATATATATAATGCACACTTATAATGTTTGTAACTTCATAAACATTTGTTGAGCATCTATTATATACTAGATAATAAGAAATTCAAATATAAATGTTCTTAGAGATAATAAATAGGTATTATTTGACTCTGTGGTTAAAATTCAGGGTTAACAGAATGATTTGAAAATGCAACAATGGGAAAACTTAAACTAAACAAGAAATGCAAAATGGATGTAGTGTAATTTGATTCTAGGATGATGACTACTCTTCCAAAATGAAGTTAAAACAATAGATATTGTTCTCTTCAAACTCACAGCAATGAGAAAATCCTTTCCATAATGCAAAGTTTTTATTACAGTTCTTTGAGTATTCCCTGTGACTCACATAAGTCAAAACAAATTAAATATTGGAGTGGAATTAATTCAAATGAATTAAAAATTAGGATTTGTAATTAGGTGGCTTCAGTTGTAATCTTTGTTACTTTCCTTCAATGTCAAAAGGCAGTGAATTTTTATTCATACCATGAACAATACAAAACACAAATAATTTGACCTTAATTCTACTGCTGGTTAGCCTCAGGGAATGTTGTGATAATGTATTGTATTCTGTTATGTCTGTATATATCAGGACATTTTTGACCAAAAAAAAAATCTATGAAAAATTCCTGTAACTGTATTTTATCTAGGTTTTAAGAAGCAGCATGCAATCTCATATATGCATACTCTGATTCATTACCTTACATAATGGAAAAAATACTGAATTTGAATCAAAATATTAAGTGAAAATTCCAGCCCCACCACTAATTATATGACCTATCTCACCCTGGATTTCTTTTGTATAAGCGGGAATAATTGCACCTTCTCTATCTTACTCTCAGAATTCTTGGGTATAAAATGTTAAATCAGCGCAATAGCCATTTACTCTAAATCAGAACCTATATTGCATTCCTGGTTCTATCACCTGATGCTCCTTGTACCCTTAAGTGCATCACTTTTCTGACCCGTTCCTCAGTTTGCTCATCTCTAAATGGGAGGCTGAACCTCATTTATTTTATTCATCTTCTGCCCTCCTTTGTTAATTTTATCTTAAAATAATTGCAAACTTGCAGAGAAGAGACAGAATAGTAATATAACTCCCACATACTTTTTGACACAGATTTACCAGTTTTTGATTTTGCCACAATTGTTTTATCATTCTCCCGTACACATATGTATTTATATAAATTACATATAAGATTTTGGGTTTACCATTTGAGAATGTCATATATATCATTCCATTACCATTTATGCCTAATTGTATTACATTCTAAGTTCTAACACTTATTATAATTTCACTAATATTTTCAAAGTTTTAATATTATTTTAACTATTAGCAAAACATGTGAAATTATATTGTAAAATCTAAAGTGCAACTGAAATTGTGAATTGTTTTTCTTAACATATGAGCCAAAAACTATTTTATAAAAGGACTAGCTAGTTCTTAAAGGAAAGTATGGAATTTCATTGTCAGAGATTAGAAACATCATGCCTAGAATTTACCTCGATGATAATGTAACAATTCCTAATTCTTGTTTTTATAACTGATAGAAATATACGTACAATATGTAGTAGCCTAAAGAAAATGAATTGAGACTATTCAGTAGGGGTTGTAGCACCAAGTCAATGAGACAGAAAATAATCAAATAACATTTTAGTCACATGGATAAATTACCTAATAAAATAAAAGGTGGGCAGTGCCTGTAGCTCAGTGGGTAGGGTGCCGGCCACATACACTCACACTGGGAAGTTCAACCCAGCCCCGGGCCTACTAAGCAACAATGATAATTGCAACAACAACAACAAAAAAAATAGCTGGGCATTATAGCGGGCACCTGTAATCCCAGCTACTTGGGAGGCTGAAGCAAGAGAATTGCTTAAGCCTAAGAGTTTGAGGTTGCTGTGAGCTGTGACGCTACAGCACTCTATAGAGAGAGACATAGTGAGACTCTTTCTTAAATGAATAAATAAATAAAATTAAATAAACAATATAAATGGTCAGTTCTCAAATGCATTTCTGAGTATTTTTCCCTTCTCCAATAATGCTATTTCAATATGTATGTTTAGTCACTTTAAAACATCAAATGTGTTGAGTATATTTAATACAGCATCTTTTTTTTTCTTGAGATAAAATTTCACTCTTTTGCCCCAGGATAGAGTGCAGTGGCATCAGTCTAGCTTATAGCAACCTCAAATTCCTGAGCACTAGTGATCCTCCTGCCTTAGGTTCCTAGGTAGCTGGGCCTACTGGTGCCTGTCACAACACCCAGCTAATTTTTCTATTTTTAATAAAAACTGGGTCTTGATTTTGTTAGGCTGGTATAGAACTCCTGAGCTCAAGGGATCCCCTTTCCTCGGCTTTCCAGAGTGGTAGAATTACAGGCATGAGCCACTGTACCTGGCCAATACAGTATCCTTTAAAACAGAACACTGCCCCCTGCAAAACATATTCATTCCTGAGTAGGCCTTCAAATAACTTTTTTTAACTATCTAATGAAGACAGAGATATGTGTATATTACTCCTTCCCATACACTAGTCAGAAGGCATGTAGCCATGTTTGAGAAAATGGGATGATGTTTCCTTAAATTGAAGTCCCGGTTAAGGTGGAGATCAAGCAATGGCTCCAGTAACTAATGAGTTTCCTGTGAGAAATTATGAAAACCTGTTGCCTTCTGATTTCAAGATTATTCTTTTATAAGGACCAAAAGAGGAAAGAAAACGTCATCTTTCTCTTCTGCACGACTTTTAATGAGAGAATTTGTTCTGTAACATTGGATTCAGTCAAAAGGCCACACTTAAGTTTCCAGAGATGGTACGTGGCCCCAAGCTGCAGGTTTCCCACCACTGTGACACAGGCCAGTTTTTAAAAACATATGTAACAAGTTCATTTGAAAGGGAACAATAACTAAATTAGCTCTTAAGAAAAAACCCCTCCAACAGGGAAATAAAATACACTTACCACCTCTTTTCTATGCCCAGGATGCCAAATTTTGCTGTCAAGGATTGTTTCCTTTTCAGTTGCCATAGTGAATGATAACATGGATTGCTAAGGTCCCCTGGAGAAAGAACATTTCTTTCTTTATAAAACAAACCTTGATTTCTAAAGCACAATGTTATGTACACAACGTAGCATTTTGAAGCTTTTAGGATTTCGATTGTTATGATTCCCTGGAGCATGCATGCAGGCCTCTTTTTCTAAAGATTTTGTCAAAACTCTCTGGTCATTATTGAAATACTGATTTAGTATTTTATTAAAAAATGCCTTGTAGAAATTTCCTTCTTAATTGTACAACTACATTAATTTTTGCTCATCCTTCGAACTCTATCCCAAATGCTCCATCTTCTCTGAAGTCATCTCTGTTTTGAAACATAATGCTTGAATCTTTTCACGAGCACAAAATTTCACGTACTCCGCTGATAAAGACCCCAGTTGTTTCCTATGTTAGTATGCTACTTCTCTACCTCCTTACGCCTCTGACAAAGAGTCCAGTAGTTTCCTATAGGATAATATGCTACTTCTCTACCTCCTCTTTCATAGAGAAAGGATTCTTGTCTTACTTATGTTTGATTTATCCACAAGTTTTAAGAAAGTACGCATTAACTAAATACTGGCTAAATATACAGTAATTCCTCTGAACTCTCAAAATGGATTAATTTTTTAGTTTTTAATTCATCGATACATTATTTTTCCTTCCCTATTTTTCTCTATCTTCCTAAACCAAATTTCAGAAATTTAAAACATACATTACGGTGTGCTCTCGCCTAACACAATTAAGAAAAACTCAATTTAATTAGAGTTGGGGGGAGCGGGGGGGAAGAGGGAGGGTGATTGGTGCGTTCTCACCTAACTCACAGAACCCAACAGGAAACAAGGTAATAAATGGTACATGGCGCATCTCCTGGGTGAGGAGCACAGCTATAACCTAGACGCTACCTAACAAACGCAAACATAACCTAATCCTCTGTACCTTCGTATTCGTCTGAAATAAAAAAAATAAAGAATACATTAAGTCACTCTTTGAAATGCCTTCCCATTGCTGAGGTTTCCCCTTTAAGTTCAGGTAAAATCATAAAGAAAAATCTACAAAATGGGGGAATTTAACAAATCAAAAATTATTATTTTCATTTTCTCAACTCAGATAATATATTGTATTAATATTGAGAGTACGCTAATACCTGTTGTGTTTCGTTAAGTTACATTTTTAGTTATGTAAAAGAAAAAAATACGATTTACCTCAGAACTGTGTAAATTAAGCAAATTAGCGTTTATAAAATGAAGGACGATGTGTCTGCCATTACAAACGATGACCACCTGTTGAGTGATTAATTCTGTGCTTAACCCCAGAATCATGGAAATATTAAAAGTCACAGACACAATGCAGTCAGAGTTCTGTTATGAAAGACCTCACAGCAGATTGGTGCTCAAATGTTTGTCAAAATGCATCAGAAATGGTGCAAATTAGTTATAAGTAGCTATAAATATATTAGTAACAAAATACAAAGTTCCTATTTTAAAGGAAACACAATTTGTTTTCTGGATCACATATTACATTTGCATTCTTTACTCTTTAAATTAATCTATTTCTAGACCTTTCTAGTTCAGACTAAGCTTGAGTTGCATAAAATGTTTGAGTTCATATTAGTATCATTCTAGGTCAGAAAAATATCAATATGTTTACTGTAATAACAGTCGAGATCTTATGTAATAAATTTTCTATAAGATTTTCCAACTGTCTCAGTGTGACATTGCTTGAAAAGGCATATAATGCTAGCTAGAAGTGTGTTGTGTATAATATTTAGAATGTTGAGCACTTCAAATAAATAGTTCACAAGAACTTTGGTAAAAATTGAACAATATCCCATCTTAATAGAAATTTGTCTCAAAATGAAAACACGTTATTACAAACCACTTAATGCTTCAACAATGTAGTGTATGAAACAGAATAGTTTATAAATAATCATCAACCAAATCAGAAAATGTGGTACTGACCAAAAAAAGGTACTTTATTTTAATCTATCTATAGCTCTCCTACCTTGACAAATAAGTGGCTACTATAATTTCATTGTAAGGGTAAATAATGAACAAGTGCTAATTAGCTATGTGTATGTTCACATGAGAGAGAGAGAGACTGAGAAATATTTGTTTTTTTGAACCATGGAAACAGCTTTATTAAATTGTATCTAAACAAGGTCACTTATTTCTTTTTTTTATTAAATCATAGCTGTGTACGACAAGGCAATCATGGGGTACAATGTGCTGGTTTATATACAATTTGAAATACTTCATCAAACTTGTTAGCATAGCCTTCACAGCATTTTCTTAGTTATTGTGTTAAGACATTTATATTCTACACTTAGTAAATTTCTCATGTACTATTGCAAGGTGCATTGTAGGTGTGGTCCTAACAATTACCCTCCATCTACCCAACCTCCCTCCTCCCCTCCCCTCCCTCTCCTCTTTCCTTCTTCTTGGGCTATAATTGGGTTACAGCATTCGTATGAAAGATATAAATTGGTTTCATAGTAGGGCTGAGTACATTGAATACTTTTTCTTCCTTTCTTGACAAACTTTGCTAAGAAGAATGTGTTCCAGCTCCATCCATGTAAACACAGTAAGTATAGCAAGCAGACATCCCTCAGAATGGGAGAAAATATTTGCAGGTTATGCCTCAGACAAAGGTTTAATAACCAGAATCCACAGAGAACTCAAACATATTAGCAAGAAAAGAACAAGTGATCCCTTCTCAGGATGGGCAAAGGATCTGAAGAGAAACTTCTCTAAAGAAGACAGGTGCATGGCCTTCAGACACATGAAAAAATGCTCATTATCCTTAATCATCAGAGAAATGCAAATCAAAACTACCTTGAGATATCATCTAACTCCAGTAAGATTAGCCCACATAACAAAATCCCAAAACCAGAGATGTAGGCGTGAATGTGGAGAAAAGGGAACACTTCTACATTGCTGGTGGGATTGCAAACTAATACGTTCCTTTTAGAAAGATGTTTGGAGAATACTCAGAGATCTAAAAATAGACCTGCCATTTGATCCTATAATTCCTTTACTTGGTATATACCCAGAAGACCAAAAATCACATTACAACAAAGATACCTGATAAACCAGATTGTTTATTGCAGCCCAATTCATAACTGCTAAGTCATGGAAGAAGCCCAAGTGTCCATCAATCCATGAAATGGATTAACAAATTGTG
>CAUYON010065561.1:0-18535 GCA_963573935.1 Arctocebus calabarensis
GCCCGCCACAATGCCCGGCCATGTTTTGGTTGTAGCCATCATTGTTTGGCGGGCCTGGGCTGGATTCGAAGCTGCCAGCTCAGGTGTACGTGGCTGGTGCTTTAGCCCGTTGAGTGACAGGCACCGAGTCTGTAGTTAAATTTCTTGTGATGGTATCTTTATCCTGCCAACTCCCAGAGGCAGAGGGAATGACTGTACCTGCCTTATAGGGTATGGGGACAAGGGGGAAGGGGCTTACTGGAATAAGTAATAGGTCACATACAGTTTTCTGCTTTACAGAAATTAACTTGTTTAAATTATGCATGTGGTAAGGACAATCCCATTTGGCAGATAAGCAAACTGAAACCCAGATGAACTTGGCCTCCTTCACACAGCTCTTACCTGCCACATGCAGAATCTGCCTTCCTGGAAGCATGAGGAAGGCTCTGGTAAGTGCTGTGTGCATGCCATCAAGCCATTATTACCTTGTGTAATCACAATGGTTCCTTGGGAGCTAGATTGTGGGAATATGTGGGAATAGGATGACAAGATGACAGAATGTGGTGGAGGAAATTTTTTTAATGACTCAGATTTTTTTTTTTTTGAGACAAGAGTCTCACTATATCCCCCTGGGTAGAGTGCTGTAGCGTTACAGCTCACAGCAACCTCAAACTCTCGGGCTTAAGCGGTTCTCTTGCCTCAGACTCCCAAGGAGCTGGGACTACAGGTGCCCACCACAACGCCTGGCTATTTTTTTGTTGCAGTTGTCATTGTTTAGCTGGCCTGGGTTGGGTTCAAACCTGCCACTCAGTGTATGTGGCTGGCACCGTAACCACTGTCCTATGGGCACTGAGCCTTTTTTCTTTGAGACAAGAGTCTCACTCCATTGCCCTGGGTAGAGTGCCATGGCGTGGTAGCTCACAGCAACCTCAAACTCTTGGGCTTGAGCAATTCTCTGCCCCAGCCTCCCAAATAGCTGGGACTACAGTCACCTCTTGCTCTTGGTATTTCTTAGGCTGTTCTTAACTCCGGAGCTCCAGGGATCCACCCACCTTGGCCTCCTGGAGTGCAACAATTATAGGCATAAGCCACTGCACTCATCCCGGATGTTTCTTTCTTTTTTTTTTTGAGAGACAGCCTCAAGCTGTCACCCTGGAGAGAGTGCCGTGGCATCACAGCTCACAGCAACCTCCAATTCCTGGGGTCAAGCGAGTCTCCTGCCTCCACCTCCTAAGTAGCTGGGAGTACAGGCACCTGCCACAACGCCCGGCCATTTTTTGGTTGCAGCCACCATTGTTGTTTGGCGGGCCCAGGCTGGATTCGAACCCGCCAGCTCAGGTGTACTGGCGCCTTAGCCTGTTGAGCCACAGGTGCCGAGCCCCAGATGTTTCTTTCTAACGAAATGACCATTATAATTCCCAAGTTCTGAAGTGGCCAACAAACCATAGAATAATAATTTTTTAGGCTCCTGCTTGAAACTAACAGCATCAGCCAACTGCTGGGCTTTATTCAAGGCCAACCAAGTGGAGGAAATTCTGGCAGTGAAGACGGAAAGAGTGGGGAATAGTGAGATGGCTGAGGGGTCTGCGAGAGTCCGAAGTGGCCACCATGGGAACTGAGGAAGGATGGTGGCCTGGCCAGAAGCCTCAAGCAGTGAGTTTCAGGGAAGGTTAAGACAGGTTTGAGTATGATTTAGTGATCTTGATTTGACAGTGAGGAAATGTCTAGTGAACTGTGGATGCTGATGTGAGTGGGCAGGAAAGCAGTGGAAGGGGGTTCTGTGTTTCAGGAACAGGGGTGTGAAACATTTGGACAGAGTGACGGGCTCCTAACGTCACAGAAATACTAGAGCAAAGAAGGAGGGGCTCTCAGATCTAGAAGGCCTTCCAGAATCTAAGATACAATTGTAAATCTTTCACTTAACCACTCACTTGCCAATCAAGGAGGACAAAGTAATCTATTGAAGATAGGAAATAAAATCACTTTAGTGTGCTACCTTTCATTCTGAAAGGTCATTACAGTATCGTTTGTGAAATTCAACATGGAGAGATGTCACTGGACAGCCATGGTTTAGGGATCCTTGAGATGAGAGGCTCCTCCAGTCTGGCTGGGCAGTCTGGAGGGGCCCAGCTGGGCTGCGGGTTGGTGAGTAGTGCAGAGCAGCCAGGCTCAGGCAGGCAGCACTCAGCAGAGGCCAGGCCATCCCAGCACTGGTCTGCAGAGGGTGCGAGGGTCCCAGCATTTCCACATCTTGAAAGCAACATGTCAACCGTTTTTTTAGTTCTCTTCCACTGTGTTCCGGACAAGGCCTGTCAACCTCCTTCCAGTTTCCTAAAGAGCTTGCAGCGTGTAGAAAGGAGGAGCGTGTAGAAGTGAGGGCTGCAGGACCAGCTGCAGTTAGTAAAAGTGGCTCAGGGGACCAAGGTGGTTGTGGCTTTTTTTTTGTTTTTGCTGTTTGGACTGGGGCAGGGCTTGAACCTGCTACCCCCCGGTATATGGGCCCAGCGACCTACTCCTTGAGCCACAGGCGCCACCCCAAGGTGGTCATTCTTAACCTCTAGCCAGGCTCTCCCCCATCCCTGAGAAACTAGGGGTGAGCGCCTCTGGGAAGACCAGCCAGGTCTGATGAGAAGATCCTTTTGGTGAAGTTTGAACTCCCAAGTGGGCTTCTCTGAACTCTCCAGGGATGGAACATTATGCCAGCGCCAATTCTCCATAGGGTTGTTGATTCCTATTTCCACCTATCTTTTTTTTTTTTTTTTTTCAGTTTGTTTTTTGGCTGGCACTGGGTTTGAACCCACCACCTCCAGCACATGCGGCCAGTGACCTACTCCTTTGAGCCACAGGTGCCGCCCTCCTCCCATCTTGGTAGTCATGGAAAAGCAGGCCACTTGAAGTGCAGTGAGCACAGCTCACCTGTCGGGCAGGCCTTAGCCTCGCCAACAGGAAGCAGCTTGGAAAACAGTACTTGTAGACCCCGCTTCAGCTGATGCAGGAAGGAGTTTCATTTCAGGAAGTGTTTCTAACTTCTCTCACAGGGTAGGTCACTAAAGATGGCTTGTCCTTTTTCTGTGATCACTAGATCCTCCTTTTTGGTTTTGACACAGGGGTCCAAACACTAATAACTCTGATGTTTTCACAAGGCCCATAAACTGGGAGAGTCTGGGCACGCTGTTTCTTTTTGCAATACCCTAGAATGGTGGGAAGTTGCAGGTCTTAGTCTGGGAGGGCTGGGGCATGAAATCTTTTGCTAGAGGCAGTACTTTGAGCCATTCTCAAAGAGCATTTTCTTTTCTTTTCCGGCTACTCCTAGCATTAGGGGTGGAGGGTAATTTGTCTGAGGCTTTGGCAGTCTAGACCATGTGTGATCAGGGGAGTGGCACAGGGCCCAGCTGGGGCAGAAGGGGGTGTGAGCATGTGGGAGGGCCCTCAGCTTCAGCCAACAAGTAACCAGGACCCCCCTTTGCCCCATCAGAAGAAGAGCTCCTCACAGATCCTGCGTGTGTCCTCGGGCACTGTCACGGTGTGGCCCACAGTTCTTGGGTCTGTGAAGATCTCGTGGTCATTGCCACCCTGCAGAGACATGAAGTACAGGTGAAGGCTCTGTCTTGTTAAGTCTCAGGCCCTTGCTGTTGTAAACCTGGGGCCTGAGGCTACCAGAGAAATGATGAACTTGAGATTTTCCTGGGCATGGAGAATCTTTTTCAGTTACCTACTCCTTAGTTTCTAGGAGAGGAATACCATGAGTGCGGTTATTATTGAGAAGAGATTTATAACCTTCTCTTGAACTGCAGTTTGGCTTGGAACATGTAATTATGCCTATGAAAGAAATCATGACATTCCTGCAAAGATCTAAGGCTTATTTTTCTATAAAAAAAAGCAAGCACAGCAAGTGACAGGATCCTTACAGCCATCAGTCTGTTTTAGTTGTGCCCAAACTTCTCTAACAAGTCACAGGGAGCATTAGAAGGGCACAGCCTGGAACAGGCTGCCCATGGCACTTCCTATGGTGATGGCAGCTACTGGCCATATGCAACTACTGCCCTCTTGGCATGGCTAGTGTGACAGAGGAACTGAATGGATTAGATTTTAATTCATACCCCCTCATCCCCTTGTGGCTGATGTCTGAGCTGCTAAGAGAAGGGTCTTTGGAATGGGTGGCCTGGGTTACATTCTGGTTATACCACTGGCTAAGGGTGTGGCTGCAGAAACTCCATAGTGGAACCTCACCCAGACCCCAGGGGTGAGAAGTAAATGAGACCAGGGAAAGCCCCTGGAAGGCAATGACCGAGCACCAACATTAGCACCTTGGCTAGGGCAGCTTTCTAGGCATTTACAGGTTTGATTTCACCTGAGGTGCCCCTAGGGGTTCAGGGCAAGGAGGAACCACACCTTGGTAAAAATGGGGAAACAGAGGCCTCAGGAAGGCTGTTTTCCCAAGGGCCCATGTCAACCCTGAGATCTCAGACTACTGAATCAAGGTACCTGCCCCAAGATGAGTCCTGTAGGAAGGCCTCTGCTTTTCTTATCATGGAATTTTCCATATTTTCCTCCTAAAACTGGATTAGCAATCTAACTCAAAACTATGAAAAAAATTAATTAGTTCATAATACGATGAAAATAACTGCAGAGGTAATGCATTTTTATCCTCATAAAGCACAGAGAATAAAGCCAATATGGAGAAAAAAATGTGATTCTGTAGGAAATTCTGGTATCTTTTTAAACAATTAGGCTCAGCACTTGTAGCTTAGTGGTTAGGGCATCGCTACAGGCACCGAAGCTGCTGGATTCGAACCTGGCCAGGGTCAGCTAAACAACAATGACAACAATAACAACAACAGAAAACATAGCCGGGTGTTGTGGCAGGTGCCTGTAGTCATGGCTACTGGGAGGCTGAGGCAAGAGAATCACTTAAGCCCAAGAGTTTGAAATTACTGTAAGCTGTGATGCAACAGCACTCTACCAAGGGCAACATAATGAAACTCTGTCCCCCCCCCAAAAAAAATAATAATAATAAATGAATTAATTAGGCCAGGCACGGCCGAGGCCTGTAATCCCAGCACCGAGGCCTGTAATCCCAGCACTCTGGGTGGGTGGACTGCCTGAGCTCATGGGTTGGAGACCAGCCTGAGCAAGATTGAGACACCCTCCTCCCCCCTATCTAAAAATAGCCAGGCATTGTGGCAGCACCTATAGTCCCAGCTACTTGGGAGGCTGAGGCAAGAGAATTACTTGAGCCCAACAGTTTGAGGTTGCTGTGAACTATGATGCCACTGCACTCTACCAAGGGTCACAATGTGAGTTTCTGTCTCAAATAAATAAATAAAGAATTAATTAATCACTAATGCTTTTACTTTTGTAGGAATAACCCAACCCTGAGCACAGCTCCCCCAGGTGGGGGTGAAGTTCCAGAGTCCATGAGGGGGGCCTAAGAGCACTGGGTGAGTCATGTTAGGAGGCCATGTCCCTGGAGCCATTCACACCAGCCCTGAGTCATGGCCAGTATCTATACCTGCACAAATACATGTGAAATCAGGTCTAGTAACTTTTTTTTTTTTTGAGACAGAGTCTCAAGCTGTTGCCCTGGGTAGAGCCGTGGCATCACAACTCATAGCAACCTCCAACTCCTGGGCTCCAGCGATTCTCCTGCCTCCGCCTCCCAAGTAGCTGGGACTACAGGCGCCCGCCACAACACCCAGCCATTTTTTTGGTTACAGCCATCATTGTTTGGTGGGCCCAGGCTGGATTCGAACCCACCAGCTCAGGTGTATGTGGCTGGCGCCTTAGCCACTTGAGCCACAGGCGCCGAGCCAGGTCTAATAACTTTTATGACTAAAAAAATCAGGTTTCTCTCAGGAATGGCATCATGGGTAAAAGTCACAACCCAACAAAGGCAAGACTGTCTCTTGCCCACTCTGGAAGAAGCAAACATCTATCTGGGACACATGTACCCCTGTGTCACTCACTACCTGAGATGATAACCTTCGTGCCACCTACTTTCTGTCAGCTGTGGTTTTAGAAGCTGGAGATACAGCACAAACCAAACCCACACCAGGGCTGCATGGGGGCCACTCAGAAGACCAGCCATGAACACATGGCTCTGTGATACCTTATCTGGCAAAGGACCCAAAGTGACAGGGAGGGCTTCTGAGCAGGGATGTGAGGTATGGGGAGGTATGTGACTCTCTGGGAAGGCAGCAAACTCGTCCCAGGGGTGATGGAGAGGCCAAGCCTGGAGGGGATTTCCTGTGAAGCCACCAGAAGGCTGCAAGCCTGGGACACAATCAGAAAACTTTGTAATAGGCTCTCTGGAAAATGGGATGGGACACGAGCATGGAAACTGAGCAGTCAGGAGGTTCCTGAGGTCAGCTAGGGGACAACGAAGGCAGAAAGCATGACCTAGGAGGAGAACCTGAAGCGAAAGGGGTTGATGCTTTCCTGTGTGACACCTGCCGGACTGCCTCTCTGAGCTGCCACCCTCATAGAGAGGTGTGCCTGACAGAGGAGGCAGAATGTGGCAGGAGCCTCCCGTGGCCCTGCTGGGTGGGGCAGGGAGTTGTCTGGAATGAGGGTGAGCTGTGCATAAGTGTAACTCACTGGCACTTAAGGGAGCCAGGTCCAGAGGATCAAAACACATTCAGGGAGGTGAAACCCTCCCCTAGGCTGGCTGGGTCCCTGTACCTAAGGCCCCTTTAGAGGGACTGTCAGCAGCATTTGCATTACCACACAGCCCACCTCCACCTTCCATCCCTCCAGCCTTTGTGACTCTTAAGCCTACATACCAGAGTAGATGCAGGCCAGGACCCAAACCCAGCTAGTGAAAGCCGCTGGCCTCTACAATAATAAGGCCTGACAGGAGGAAGTTTCAGGCACTGGATTTGCATATGCACTAAAGGTTACTCAATGCAGGTTGGGGAAACTGCCACCCCCACACTCCCTCCCAGAACAAAAACCCTATTCCTGAGAGAAGATAAAGGGAGGGCAGGAGGGGAGGGATGAAAGAAGGATCAGACTTCTGTCACAGTGTACCTGCCAAAGGGCAGGCCACAGCTCAGTGAGAACAGCCAATTAATATTTAAATCCCTGAAAGGCCCAAGGTCTGAGGACAAAACAAGGTACAGCGTGACCATGTCCCACAGCTGGGGTACTGTGGAGTCTCCCCTAACCCTTCTCTGCACACACTGGTGCTGACTCAGAGCTGAAGAGGGGAGTAGGGTGCTGGCCTGTGTGCCCAACTGTCAGTGGGCACTTGCTGCATGCAGACATTTATTTCGGCTCAGTTTCACAAGAATTTATTAAATTTCTAGGTATTATGGGTGCAGAGGCCAACAAGACAAGAAGCTGCCCTCACAGCACCTACAGCAGTGGCAGAGTCTCCAGGGGAGCCTTAAAAACACTCGTTGTGGGCAGGGCAGGGTCATGAAGTTTGGAAAGTGATCAGGTGATTCCCACTTACAGGGGTGAGCAGCGTTAGGAGAGGGGTGGAACACAACCCCTTCTGAGCACAGGCCCCTCCTCTGGTCTCCAGCTCTGGAGGGCAGAGGAGAGAGCTAATATGCAGGAGATGCCACATTTGTGATGTCAGTGCCAGTGCCGGGGGACTCCAGGGGGCTGAAGCCTTTATCTCCCTGAGCAGAGGGAGGGATACAGTCAGCCACCATCTGTTCTCAGGACCAATGGGGCCATGGGCTCCACCGAGTCTGGGTTCAGGGGCAAGGCAGGCTGGCAGAGACCCCAGGGCACATTTGAAACCGTGCTTCCCCTGAGTGGCACCTGCTTCCTGTCTTCCTACACAGGAGCCAGAGGAACAGCTCCTCAGCGGGGCTGAGACACCACAGTCTGCTTCAACTGTCTCTAGTCCATTCAGGAAGCAGCCTGTGGGGAGGAGAAATTCACTCAGGGTCCTTCCCAGAGCAAGCGGCTAAGCTAAGCCTGCCACTGGCCAACTAGAACACCTGGGGCTCTAACAATTTTGACCCAGAAATGAGTATGTAATAAGGTGGACCTGTCCACCACAGAGTACATTCCATGGCCTCATTGGCCCTCAGGAGCGCTGAGAGCAGCAGATGCCAGCAGCAGTGAATAGTTCAGGATTGCAAAACCAATTTCTGTCCTAACTGGGAACTTGAGGGCAGGAAGACATGGTCCACTAATTATCAGTTCAATCTTGTAGGAAGGTGCTCACTCACAAGGGCAACTCGTCACCCAGGCACACTGGGCCAGCCCCACGCTCCTGTAACAGCCTCAATAACAGATGAATACCTTTTTTTTTTTTTTGAGGCAAGGTCTCACTCTGCGGACTGCAGGCACATGCCACTATGCCTGGCTGATTTTTCTTACTTTTTTTGTACAGATGGGAATCTCACTATGTTGCTCAGGCTGGTCTCAAACTCCTGGCCTCAAGTAATCCTCCCTCCTTGGCCTCCCAGAGGGTTGGGATGACCGGCATGAGCCCCCATGAACCAGCTTTAACAGATGAATATTTTCATAACTTCCTCACAAAGTTAAAGGAAGTAGATTGTGGACTAGAACCTCTGCTAGAAAAGAGGCACATCCAGACTGTCTTCCCTGAGCCAGGCCCCATAATGACCGCATTTCCTGTATGACCTCCCTTCACTCTCACACACCCCCTTCAAAAGAGGAACTGCACCCTCCCTGGGTTGATGAGGTCACTGTGCCTGTAGAGTGGTGGGGTCAGCTCTGGGTCATCTTGGTTTCAAAGCCCACTGCCTTTTGACTCTATGCTGATATGGACTTCATTCTAAGCTAATTAAAAATATACCTGTTGGCTTGGTGACTAGCGCACCAGCCACATACACCAGAGCTGGCTGGTTCAAATCCAGCCTGGGCCTGCTAAACAACAATGACAACTACAACCAAAAAATAAAAAATATCCAGGCATTGTGGCAGGCACCTGTAGTCCCAGCTACTTAGGAGGCTGAGGCGAGAGAATTGTTTAAGTGCAGGAATTGGAGGTTGCTATGAGCTGTGATGCCACGGTCCTCTACCCAGCGTGACAGCTTGGGGCTCTGTCTCAAAAAAAAAAAGACACCTTTTAGCATTTCTGGAGAAAAAAAGTCACACAATGTAATATAAAAAGAAGGCAGGTCTTAGTATTTTGTTTGTTTGTTTATTTGTTTAAGAGACAGAGTCTTACTTTATCACCCTCGGTAGAGTGCCATGCCGTCGTACAGCTCACAGCAACCTCCAACTCCTGGGCTTAGGCAATTCTCTTGCCTCAGCCTCCATAGCAACTGGGACTACAGGTGCCCACTACAACACCTCACTATTTTTAGAGATGGGGTCTTGCACTGGCTTAGGCTGGTCTCGAACCTGTGAGCTCAGTCGATCCCTCCCGCTTGGCCTCCCGAGTGCTGGGATTACAGGCGTGAGCCACCGCGCCCAGCTCTTTTTTTTTTTTTCAGAGCCTCAAGCTGTCACGCTGGGTAGAGGGCCATTACATCACAGTTCACAGCAACCTCCAATTCCTGGGCTTAAGTGATTCTCTTGCCTGAGCTTCCCAAGTAGCTGGGACTACAGGTGCTCATCACAACACCTGGCTATTTTTTGGTTGTAGTTGTCACTGTTGTTTGGCAGGCCCAGGCTGGATTTGAACCCCCCAGCTCTGGTGTATGTGGCTGGTGCCCTAGCCACTTGAGCTACAGGCGCTGAGCCAGCCTGGCTATTTTTTGTTGCAATTGTCATTGTTGTTTTAGCTGGCCCAGGCTGGGTTCAAACCCACCAACTTCAGTGTATGTGGCTGGTGCCATAACCACTGTACTACAGGCACCGAGCCTAAAAAAATTCTTTTTTTTTTGCAGTTTTTGGCCGGGGGGGTGGGTTTGAACCTACCACCTCTGGCATATGGGTCTGGCGCCCTACTCCTTTGAGCCACAGGCGCCACCCTAATCTCTCTCTCTCTTTTTTTATTTGCAGTTTTTTGGTCAAGGCCTGGTTTGAACCTGCCAGCTCTGGTCTATGAGGCTGGGGCCGTATTCCTTCAAGCCACAGGCACTGCCCCCTAAAAAAATTCTTAAACAACCCAAACGTCCTCTAGTATGCCAAGGCAGGAGTACTGCTTGAGGCCAGTAGTTCAAGTCCAGCCTGGGCAAAAGAGTGAGACCCGGTCTCTACAAAAAAATTAAAAAAAAAAAAAAATACCCGGCATGGTGGCTCAAGCTTGTAGTCTTGCACATAAGGGGTAGTGGTGGAGAACCCCTTCAAGTCAGGAGTTTAAGACCAACCTGGGCTTGGCGCCTGTGGCTCAGCGGGCTAAGGAGCCAGCCACGTACACCTGAGCTGGCAGGTTCAAATCCAGCCTGGACCCGCCAAACAACAATGACGGCTGCAACCAAAAAATGGCCGGGCGTTTTGGTGGGTGCCTGTGGTCCCAGCTACTTGGGAGGCGAAGGCAAAAGACTCGCTTGAGCCCAGGAATTGGAGGTTGCTGTGAACTGTGATGCCACAGCACTCTATCCAGAGTGACAGCTTGAGGCTCTGTCTCAAAAAAAAAAAAAAAAAAAAAAAATAGAAAAATTTACTACGTGTGGTGGTGCCTTTAGTCCCAGCTGCTTGGGAGCTCAAGAAGGAAGATCACATGAACCCAGGAATTTAACTACTGTGAGTGATGATGATGCTTCCGTGCTCTAGCTTGGACAACAGAGCGAGGCTCTGTCTCTCAAATACATAAATAAATAATTTTTTTTTTTTTTTTTTTGTGAGACAGAGCCTCAAGCTGTCACCCTGGGTAGAGTGCCGTGGCATCACAGCTCACAGCAACTTCTAATTCCTGGGCTCAAGCGAGTCTCCTGCCTCTGCCTCCCAAGTAGCTGGGATTACAGGCGCCTACCACAACGCCCGGCCATTTTTGGTTGCAGCCGTCATCGTTGTTTGGCGGGCCCGGGCTGGATTCGAACCTGCCAGCTCAGGTGTACGTGGCTGGCGCCTTAGCCCGTTGAGCCATAGGCGCTGAGCCATAAATAAATAATTTTAAAAAGAACAGCCAAGTGTGGTGGTGTGTGCCTAGTCTTAGCTACTCAGGAGGTTAAACCAGGAGGATTGCCTGAGCCAGGAGTTTTAGGTTGTAATGAATTATAATCGTGTGACCATACCCTATCCCAGGCAACAGAGCAAGATCCTGTCTCTTAAAAAACAAAAGTACTTCTTTTTAAAAAGTAGGTAAGATTAGGCTCGGCGCCTGTGGCTCAACGCGCTAAGGCGCCAGCCACGTACCTGAAGCTGGCGGGTTCGAATCCAGTCCGGGCCTGCCAAACAACAATGACGGCTGCAACCAAAAAAAAAAAAAAAATGGCTAGGCATTGTGGCAGGCGCCTGTAGTCCCAGCTACTTGGGAGGCAGAGGCAAGAGACTCGCTTGAGCCCAGGAATTGGAGGTTGCTGTGAGCTGTGATGCCATGGCACTCTACCAGGGTGACAGCTTGAGGCTCTGTCTCAAAAAAATAAAAAAATAAATAAATAAAAAATAAAAAGTAGGTAAGATTAAAAAAAAAAAAAAAGGCTCAGCGCTTGTGGCTCAATGGGCTAAGGCGCCAGCCACGTACACCTGAGCTGGTGGATTCGAGTCCAGCCTGGCCCGCTAAACAACGATGGCTGCAACAACAATAATAACAAAAAAAAACAGGGCGTTGTGGCGGGTGCCTGTAGTCCCAGCTACTTGGGAGGCGGAGGCAAGAGACTCACTTGAGCCCAGGAACTGGAAGTTGCTGTGAGCTGTGAGGCCGTAGCACTCTATCCAGGGCGACAGCTTGAGGCTCTATCTCAAAAACAAGAAAGAGATTAAAAAAAAATAGAATCGGGCGGCTCCTGTGGCTCAGCGAGTAGGGCGCCGGCCCCATATACCGAAGGTGCAGGTTCAAGCCCAGCCTCAGCGGAACTGCAAAACAAAAAAATAGCCAGGCGCTGTGGCAGACTCCTGTAGTCCCAGTTACTAGGGAGGCTGAGGCAAGAGAATCGCTTAAGCCCAAGAGCTGGAGGTTGCTATGAGCTGTGTGATGCCACGGCACTCTACCCAGGGCGATAAAGTGAGACTCTGTCTCTACAAAAAAAAAAAAAAATAGAATCAATGCATCAATGCATGGTATTATAATGGAACGGTTAAACAGAATAGGAAATTTTCTAATTCCCAAATGTAAAATTTCCAAAAGTCATTTTCCAATTATCTAAGAATTGCATCCCATTCCACAAAGCTCCAAATGAAGCTTCTAGATGGTTATTTACATAAAGCAAGAATATCATCATTACAGAAAAGTCTGCTGTAGCATGTCTTTCCTTTGGAGGGGGTGTGTGGTGGAGGGCACTTAAGAGTCCTAGCTACTTGGGAGGCTGAGGCAGGAGACCCGTCTCAAGGGACAATAGGGAGATGGCCCAGAGATGCCTGGGCCTGTGGCTGCACCATGAGTGACTGGAGCTGAGCATCCTCTGAGGCTGATGGCAGCAGTGGCTCTGCAACCTGCTGGGGACTCATTGTCGCAGAGAGAGCTGCTTTAGTGGCTCTGGGGTTTCTTCTATGTACTCCTCCTGCTGCTTCGGCCTTTTCCATTGGGCCCTGCTCTCAGTTTCCAATGAAGATTTGGTCCTGGACTTGGGATTGTGATACTCCCCCAGGGAAAGCGCCCCCTATGCCATGTGTGTACTGCCTTGGACTGAGCCCCACTCTAGTTTCAGACTCGCAGGACTCACTGTCCTCTAACACATATGACTCCAGTGCTTACTTTATAATAATGTCTCGGGGCAAAAGTATAGTGGAAAAATAAAATGAAAACAGCAAGAGCTGGTTGGGTGTGGTGGCTCACACATGTAATCCCAGCACTTGGGAGGCCTAGGCAGGTGGATTGCTTGAGCTCAGAGGTTTGAGACCAGCTTGAGCCAGAGCGAGACCTTGTCTCTAAAAAAAATAGCCAGGCATTGTGGCAGGGGCCTATAGTCCCAAATACTTGGGAGCTGAGACAAGAGAATTGCTTAAGCTCAGGACTGGGACGTTGCTGTGAGCTATGATGCCACAGCACTCTACCAAGGGTGACAAAGTGAGACTCTGCCTCACAAAACAAAACAAAACAAAACCGGCAAGAGCTTTAAAACAGAGAAGGTTTGACAATAGCACCAGGGACTGGTCTTCTGGAAGGCACTTCAAGCGGCCAATATTTAATTCAAAAGTCGAACAGAAAAGGGTTGACTAACATGCGGTCTGATCCTCACCCCCGCTGAGGCGTCAGGTGTCTGAGCTCAGAAGGGAGGGAGGTTTCATCAGTCATACCCCCTCTAGGACAGAAGCCATCCCTTTGAGTTTGAGCTGGGCCAGTGGATAAAGTGTAGGTGACAAGGAAAAGAGCACATTTGTCAGTTTTTCCAGATTAAGTCCAAATTGAACAACAAAAACTGCAAAAACACTTCCATACTTACTGGCATGGTTTTGTCACCAAAGAAATAAATGGTCTTATAACCGTCATTTTCCACGTGTGTCAGGCAATACCTCTTGTCCCATCCATCAGGAAAGACATCAAAGCTGATCTGGCCTCCTGCAGGGTTGAGGGGAGACACACAAAAGCTAAAGGTGAAGAGGAGGCTAATGGCATATCATTGAAAATAATTTCTAATTTACTCTTTGTCAGCAACTGGATTGCCAAGTTTGGTTTTTAACACCCTAATTTGCTATTACGATACTTTATGAACAGGTTCTAAAATTAATTCTACATCATGTTTTTCTCCAACATTACTTCATCTGGGTCTAAAACTCAGAGAATGTCAATTCAGAATGAGAAATGTATTTGCACTTAAGTGCTCTGGTTTAAATGAAGTAGAGTTATGCCTTTGTCCTGTTGGATTTGTCTTAAGCTTTAACACACTGGGTGGGAAATGCCCAGAAACAGGCTGCATCCAGCATGTCTTGCAGCTTTCATGGGCAAAAAACATCCTTCCAAAGTTTTGTCATAAAGAGGTCCACCTCATCACCATTCAGAGATACTTAAAAATCCACCCATTCATCTAATATATTTGCATTTCTGGTTTTCCTACAACCTGTATCTTAATTAAAGCTTGCAAAATGAGAGGTTTTTGAGCAACGACTCATTGGCACTGACAAGAGAAATCAGTTTGCAAAGCACCTGTCAGGCATATTCTACTAAGAGACAAGTTTGACAGCTCGGCGCCTGTGGCTCAACGGGCTAAGGCACCAGCCACATACACCTGAGCTGGCAGGTTCAAATCCAGCCCGGGCCCGCCAAACAACAATGACGGCTGCAAAACAAAAAATGGCCGGGCGTTGTGGCGGGCACCTGTAGTCCCAGCTACTTGGGAGGAGGAGGCAAGAGACTCGCTTAAGCCCAGGAATTGGAGGTTGCTGTGAGCTGTGATGCCATAGCTATCACAGCTCACAGGGTCACCCTCTATCCTGGGTGACAGCTTGAGCCTCTGTCTAAAAAAAAAAAAAAAAAAAGCTTTGTAACTTGGACAAGACTCTTCTCCTTTCTGGCCCTTGGTTTCTTGACCTGTAAAAGCAACTCCTGAGGATCCTAGCCATTGAAATACAATTCCAAAACACATCAGTAGAGTTTATCTAAGAGGTTCACACTCCACCTCTCTCATGGTGTTCACTGTAGCACTTCTATTCCATCCAAAGGTGTGAGGATAAGTTCTTACTCTTCATTAAACAAAGTGCCCCTCTTTTAACCAGAAAAAGAATAGGTAGGAAGAATCCTGCTAAGAACTTAGAACCAAAGCTAACAGTCTGGAAACTACTTCTTGACCAGGCACAATCTCGCTATGGACAATTGTGCAGAAGAGTGAGTGGCTGGTTCCCCTCTCCAGATCAGACTACTGACTCAGCCCTCTGCCCACCTGAAAACAGGATACAGTCCAATCTCAACAGTTCACCAGCCCATAACAAACTCCTGGCCAATGGGCATCAAAACATTTGAACATACAATACCTATGGAAAATGTGAGGCCTTTTCCTGCAAACTCTTTCCGTAGATCAGCTACAAATTTTTGTCTTATATTTTCTTTCTGAGAAAAACAGAAAGATATCAATTGTGTATTATACCGCAATTTAGAAAGCACGCTTCAACTACTGGCTACAAAGTTGTACATCTTATCTTATTTTCATAAACCCAGCCATTCACCAAGGACATTTCAGGAAGACTCACTTTATCGAGTTCATAGAACTCAATGCGTTCTTCCTGGCTGCAGCTCCTTCCAATAGGGGACACGTTTAACATCCCATTGCGGAATTCAATAAAAGTCCCCCTGGAGAGGAAAGGGTGACAGAGGGTGCCCAAAACACATTATTTATTTGGAGAATATTATAGATAGATAAACAACCTAAGAGGTTGGGAAAATCAGAGACATGTGACTCATGTTTCTCACAACAATGTTGTGCAATACAGTAACCAAAAGTGACTTTTGTGGCTACCACACTGCACAGCACAATCTGGAAATGCAGCTAATTCAAATTGAGATTAGATTTGAAAGACTTAACATGAAAAAGGAATGCAGTCATTGGTCATGTTTTATATCAACTTTTTGTTAAATGGTTATATTTTGGGCCAGGGACAGTGGCTTACACCTGTAATCCTAACAGTCTAAGAGGCTGAGGCCAGCTGATCATTATTTTGAGCTCAGGAGCTCAGGAATTCAAACCAGCCTGAGCAAGAGTAAGTCCCTGACTCTACTAAAAATAGAAAAATTAGCTGGGTTAATGTGGTGGGTGCCTGTAGTCCAAGGTACTTGGGAGGCTGAGGCAAGAGGATTGCTTGAGCCCAGAAGTATGAGCTTGAGGTTGCTGTGAGCTATGATGATGCCATAGTACTCAATCCCAGAATAACAGAGTGAGACTCTGTCTCAAAGAGAGAGAGAGAAAAAAAAAAGGTTTGGCTTGGTGCCCATAGCACACCAAGGTTGGCTGGTTCGAACCTGGCCTGGATCAGCTAAAACACCAATGACGACTACAACAAAAATAGCTGGGTGTTGTGGCAGGCACCTGTAGTCCCAGCTACTTGGGAGGCTGAGGCAAGAGAATCACTTAAACCCAAGAGTTGGAGGATGCTGTGAGTTGTGACACCACAGCACTCTACCGAGGGCAACATAGTGAGACTCTGTCTCAAAAAAAAAAAAAAGTTATATTTTGGATGTATTAAGTTAAGTATAATACAGTTTATTATTAAAATTAATTTTACCTCTTCTTTTCTGTTTTTAAATACATGGCTACAACAGATTTAAAATTATACACAGCTCACATTATATTTCTTTTTTGAGACAGTCTCACTATGTTGCCCTCAATATAGTGCTGTGGCATCACAGCTCACAGCAACCTCAACCTCTTGGGCTTAAGCAATTCTTTTGCCTCAGCCTCCCACCCAAGTAGCTGGGACTACGGGTGCCCGCCACAATGCCCAGCTATTTTTTGTTGTTGTTTGTTCTACTTGTCATTATTGTATTTTTTTTTAGCAGGCCCGGACCAGGTTCAAACCTATCAGCCCCATGTACGTGGCCGGCACCCTAACCACTGAGCTATGGGTGCTGAGCCTCACATGGTATTTCTGTTAGACAGTGCTGCTATCAGACAGAGATTTTTACAGTTAATAAAGAGCTTTGAAAATGATCTCCAGCATTACAGGAACAGTCAGATCCCTAAGGAGTTTGAAAATATATGTCCAAAAACCTACTTCACTAGTGAGGTTTTGAACAGCTTGATTGTACCAAGCAAAGCTACACAGAAAAAGGTTCTGAGAATTGTCCAGTAAGCCTCAGTAATAATTGAGGAAATCTAATTTAACCATTAGCAGATTGATCCTAAAGTTTTGATTTGATCACAGAAAAGGAGAACAGCCTGACATTTTTATGTAGGTATGTATGTTTTGAGAAAGAATCTCACTCTATTGTCCAGGCTAGAGTGCTGTAGCATCACAGTTCATAGCAACCCCAAACTCTTGGGGTCAAGAGATCCTCCTGCCTCACCCTACTGAGTAGCTGGGACTACAAGTGCCTGTTACCACCCCCAGATAATTTCCCTTTTTTAGTAGAAACAGGGTTTCACCCTTGTTCTGGCTGGTCTCGAACTCCTGAGCTCAAGGGATCCTCCTCTCTCAGCCTCCCAGGGTGCTAGGATTACAGGTGTAAATCATGGTTATTTTATTTTAATTCTTTTTTTTTTTTTTTTGTAGAGACAGAGTCTCACTTTATCGCCCTCGGTAGAGTGCCGTGGCGTCACAGCTCACAGCAACCTCCAGCTCCTGAGCTCAGGTGATTCTCTTGCCTCAGCCTCCCAAGCAGCTGCGACTATAGGCGCCCGCCACAACGCCCAACTATTTTTTGATGCAGCTCAGCCAGGGCCGGGTTTGAACCCACAGCCCTCGGTATATGGGACTGGCGCCCAACCAGCTGAGCCACAGGCGCTGCCTTAATTCTTTTTTGAAATAGAGTCAGACTTGATCACCCTCAGTAGAGTGCCATGACATCACAGCTCTTAGGAATCTTAAAATCCTGGGTTCCAGTGATTCTCTTGCCTCAGCCTCCCAAGTAGCTGGGACTACACGTACCTGCCACAACGCCTAGGTATTTTTAGAGATGGGGCCTCATTCTTGTTCAGGCTGGTCTCTAACCTGTGAGCTTAGGCAATCCACCCACCTCAGCCTCCCAGAGTGCTAGGATTGTAGGTGTTAGCCACCATGCCTGGCCCCTAATATTATTTTAGTTACTTCAAATGGAGATGTCTAAAAGCAGTATTTTCCCACTATGTTTCAAGTTTGAATCTCAAAACAGTTTCTTGAAAACTCA
Source organism: Arctocebus calabarensis (assembly GCA_963573935.1). Lineage (NCBI taxonomy): Eukaryota > Metazoa > Chordata > Mammalia > Primates > Lorisidae > Arctocebus > Arctocebus calabarensis. The sequence continues at coordinate 17,768 of CAUYON010065561.1, forward strand.
GATAGCTTGTAAGTTAATCATTATTGATGATAAAATTTAAGTGTTTTGTGACAAATTGTGTAGTGCAAAGTGTGTTCTAGTTCTAAGTGTTGATGCCTGGGAACCCTACAAGAATTTTTTTCCTGATCTGTTTCTGCTATTTCAATCACATAGCCCGATGGGCGAGGTGGCTCACACCTGTAATTCCAGCACTCTGGGAGGCTGAGGTAGGTAGATTGCTTGAGTTCACGAGTTCAAGACCAGCCTGAGCAAAAAGTGAGACCCCCATCTGTACTAAAAATAGAAAAACTGAGGCAAGAGGATAGCTTGAGCCCAAGAGTTGGAGGTTGCTGTGAGCTATGACGCCATAGTACTCTACCAAGGGCAATCAAGTGAGACTCTGTCTCCAAGAAGAAAAAAAAAATCACATAGCTCTGCTCTCCAGTCAGCAGCCACCATAATACTGAGAGGGTACATGCCAAGTGCAGGGCTGAGGACCTATTCAATGCCAACGTGGCCTCTTAGTAGGCTGTTTGGCTCTGGGCATCTCTCCAAACCACCATTCATTCACCTATATAAGAAGGGCTATGGAACTTTTTTTTTTTTTTTTTTTTATGAGACAGAGCCTCAAGCTATCTCCCTGGATAGAGTGCGGTGACATCACAGCTCACAGCAACCTCCAATTCCTGGGCTCAAGCGATTCTCCTGCCTCCGCTTCCCAAGTAGCTGGGACTATAGCCACCCACCACAACGCCTGGCCATTTTTTGGTTGCAGCCGTCATTGTTGTT
>CAUYON010065563.1:0-23959 GCA_963573935.1 Arctocebus calabarensis
GAACTCAAGCTAGACCTCCCATTTGATCCTGCAATCCCATTACTAGGCATCTACCCAGAAGGAAAAAAATCCTTTTATCATAAGGACACTTGCACTAGACTGTTTATTGCAGCTCAATTTACGATCCCCAAAATGTGGAAACAACGTAAATGCCCACCAATCCAGGAATGGATTAACAAACTATGGTATATGTACACTATGGAATACTATTCAACCATTTAAAAAATGGAGACTTTACAGCCTTTGTATTAACCTGGATGGAAGTGGAACACATTATTCTTAGTAAAGCATCTCAAGAATGGAGAAGCATGAATCATGTACTCAAGTTTGATATGAGGACAATTAATGACAATTATTGACACAGTAGGGGTGAGGAAAGGGGAGAGCAGAGAGAGAAAGAATGAGGGAGGGATGGGGAAAGGAAGAGCAGAGAGAGGGAAGGAGCAAGGGGGGTGGGGTCTTGGTGTGCACCACACCTTTTGGGGGCGAAACACGATTGTAAGAGGGACTTTACCCAACAAATGCAACCAGTGTAATGTGGTTTCTTGTACCCTCAATGAATCCCCAACAATAAAAATAAATTAAAAAAAAATACCTGTTGTTACCAGGGAAGGAGTAGGGAAAGGAATGACTGAATATGAAGGAGTACAGGGGCCTTTGAGAACCAGGTGATGTAACTGTCTTCAAACTGGATTGTGGTGGCGATTACATAACTGTATGTAAATTATACCTCCATAAACCTGCATCTTAAAAAATGCTATGTGATTGATGGTCTGGGGAGTTGGATGATGTTTTAGTCTGTTCAGTTATTAAAAAAAATACCATAGACATAATGTCTTACAACAACAGAAATTTATTTCTCATAGTCTGGAGGCTGGGAAGTACAAGACTGAGCTGCCCGCAGGTTCAGTGTCTGGTGGGGGCGGTCTTTCTGGATGGCAGTCTTGCTGTAACCACACATGGCAGGAGGGAAAAAGGGTCTCTCTGGGACCTCTTTTATAAGGGCACAAATTCTTTTCTTAATGGCACAACCCTTATTGGGAGATCTAATCTCCCTCCCAAAGGTCCCACTCTCTAATACTATCATCTTGGGGTCAGGATTTCAACATGAATTTGGAGTGTGGGACACAAACATTAGAATATAGCAAAGTGCTCCAGTGCTGCCAGCTCCATCGGACTGCAACAATACTTCATCTGCCATCTGCCATCTCATCCCACCTGCCCTGAACACTGCCTCGAGGTATCCTCTGCACACATCACCCCAGGCAGGCTGGTCGACTCTATGCCTGTGAACCAATCCTGTGCATTTCTCCAAACAGGAATACCCAAGTCCTGTTTTACTCTTTATTCCCATCTGCAGTATGTTCAATGTGGACTCATGTGTGTGATGCATTTGTATAAGCCTCGCCACAATACCTATCATGCTCCATGCACAGAAAACAGTGATGTCTTTCACATCTGTAGAACGAGTAGCTGAATAAATGGACAAAAGGCTACTGGGAAGAATCGACATTGACAACATATTGACAATATTGATTCTTCCCAGCCATGAGCATGGTATGTTCTTCCATTTATTAATTTCTCACATAAGGATGGTGTTGGTGACCAGGCACCTTGTATTTTAATTATTCTAGTTCCACTGCCTTGATAGGACCTGTTTTCAACGTAAATTAAAAATCAAATTTCCTGCTTTACCAACTTCCTTTTAAAGAGTGACTCAGATGTCCCAGTCAGAATCTTGCTAGGATCCTTAATTTCTTCTTTATTCAGATTTCCCCTTCACTCTCCCAATTCACAGGTTTCTCTTCTCTAATCCTTCCCACGTGTACCTGTCCTTTCAGAGTGATGTCTGTGAGACTCAGCGGCAGCTTCTGACATGTAGCTCTGTCCACCTCTGCTCATCCTCGCCTGACCAAGAATGGTCTCCTTCATCGCTATTTTCAGCACATCTTCATTTTTTTTTTTTTTTTTTGAGGCACAGCCTCAAGCTGTCACCCTGGGTAGAGTGCCGTGGCATCACAGCTCACAGCAACTTCCAATTCCTGGGCTCAAGCGAGTCTCCTGCCTCTGCCTCCTTAGTAGCTGGGACTACAGGCACCTGCCACAATGCCCGGCCATTTTTTGGTTGCAGCCATCATTGTTATTTGGCGGGACCCGGCTGGATTTGAACCCACCAGCTCAGGTGTACGTGGTTGGTGCCTTAGCCTGTTGAGCCACAGGAGCTGAGCCCACATCTTCATTTTTTAAAAAATGTATTTTATTGTTTGAGATTCATTGAGGGTACAAAGAAGTAGGTTACATTGATTCCATTTGTTAGAGAAAGTCCCTCTTATAATTGTGTCCTTTCCCCAAGAGGCGAGCCATACACCGTGAACCCCCCCCATACCCCTCCCACCTCCTCTCTCCCTGCTCCCTCATTCCCCTACTCCACCCCTTGTATTAGCTCATCTACAGCCTTCACATTAGAATTGAGTACATTGGATTCTTGCTTCTCCATTCTTGTGATGCTTTACTAAGAAGAATATGTTCCACCTCCATCCAGGTTAATACAAATGTCTCCATCTTTTTCAATGGCTGAATAGTATTCCATGGTATACATATAGCACAACTTGTTAATCCATTCCTGAGTTGGTAGGCATTTAGGCTGTTTCCACATTTTGGCAATTGTAAATTGAGCGGCAATAAACATTTTAGTAAAAATGTACTTACGATAAAAGGATTATTTTTCTTCTATTAATAGGATTGAAGGATCAATTGGGAGATCTAATTTTAGTTCTTTGTGGATTCTCTAAACTTCCTTACAAAAAGGTTATATTTGTTTGCAATCCCACCAGCAGTATAAAAGTGTTCCCTTCTCTCCACATTCATACAAGCATCTGCAGCTTTGAGACTGTGATGTGGGCTTTTCTCACAGGGGTTAGATGGTATCTCAAGATGACATCTCAGGATGATTTTAATTTGCATTTCTCTAAAGATTAGGAACGATGAGCATTTTTCATACATTTGTTAGCCATTTTTCTGTCTTCTTTAGAGAAGGTTCTGTTCATCTCTCTTGCCCATTGATATAAGAGACTGTTGGCTTATTTCATGTTGATTAATTTGAGTTCTTGGTAGATCCTGGCTGTCAAGCTTTTGTCCAATTAAAATATGCAAATTCCCTTTCCCATTGTGTAGGTTGTCTATTAGCTTTGGTTTTTATCTCCTTAGCTGTACTGAAGCTTTTGTAATTAAGTCTCATTTATGTATTTTTGTTGTTGGAATTGCCATGGAAGTCTTCTTCATGAAATCTTTCTCTAGGCTGATATCTTTTATGTGTTTTCCCCACACTTTATTTCAGGATTTTTATTGTTTCATGCCTTAGATTTAAATCTTTTATCCATCTTGAGTCAATTTTTGTAAGTGGTCAGAGTTATATGTTCAGTTTCAGTCTTTTTACATGTGCTTATCCAGTTCTCCTGACACCATTTATGGAATAGGGATTCTTTTTCTCGTTTGGTTGATCAAACACCAGGTGGCTATAAAATGTTAGTTTCATCTCATGGTTTCCTATTTGGTTCCAAATGTCAATATCTCTATTTTTTGGCCAATACCATGCCGTTTTGATCACTATGATCTTGTAGTATAGCCTAAAGTCTGGTAGGGAGATAACCCTGGCTTTGTTTTTATTACTAAGAATTGCCTTGGTTCTGCAGGGATTTTTCTGCTTCCATTCAATACCTTGGCTCTGCGGGGTTTTTTATGCTTCCATACAAAATTAAGAATCATTTTTTCCAAATCTTGAAAGTATAATGATGATATTTTAATGGAGATTGCATTCAATCTGTAGATTGCTTTGGGATGTATAGACATTTTGACAATGTTGATTCTTCCCAGCCATGAGCATGGTATGTTCTTCCATTTATTAATGTCTTCTGCTATTTCTTTTCTTAGGGTTTCATAATTTTCTTTGTAGAGGTCCTTCACCTCCTCTGTTAGGTATATTCCTAGGTATTTCATTTTGTGGGGGAGGGGCTATTGTGAAGGAAATTATGTCCTTGATTAGCTTCTCATCTTGGCTGTTTTGGCATATACAAAGGCTACTGATTTGTGGACATTGATTTTATATCCTGAGACTTTACTGTATTTTTGATGTCTACAGGGAGTCTTGTGGTTGAGTCTTTGGGGTTTCTAAGTATAAGATCATATTGTTGGAAAAGAATGAGAGTTCGCCTCCTCTGCCCCCATTTGGATGTCCTTTATTTTCTTCTCTTGCCTGATTGTATTGACTAGAACTTCCTGCTTTATGTTGAATAGTAGTGATAATAGAGGACAACATTGTCTGGTTCCAGTTCTAAGTGGAAAAGCTTTCAGTTTTACTCCATTCAGTATAATATTAGCTGTGGGTTTGTCATAGATGGCTTGTATCAATTTAAGAGATGTGCCACCTATGCCTTTATTCTTCGGTGTTCTAATGAGAAAAGGATGCTGAATTTCATTGAATGCTTTTTATGCATCTATTGAGAGGATCATATGGTCTTTGTTTTTGCTTCTGTTGATATGGTGGGTTACATTTATCGACTTGCATATGTTAAATCAGCCTTGAATCCCTAAGATGAAACCTACTTGATTGTGATGAATGATGTTTTTAATGCACAGTTGTAATCTATTGGTGAAGATTTTATTGAGAATTTTTGCATCTATGTTCATTAGTGAAATTGGTCTGAAGTTGGGTCTTTATTTTTAGTTGGGACTTTTCCTGGTTTTGGTATCAGTGTGATGTTTGCTTCATAGAATGTGTTGGGGAAGATTCCTTTTTTCTCAATTTTTTGGAATAATTTCTGCAGCATGGGTGTAAGTTCCTCTTTGAAAGTTTGACATAATTCTGGTGTGAAACCATTTGGACCTGGAGGTTTTTTGTTGGGAGATTTTTTATTGTTACTTCAATTTCAGTTCTTGAAATTGGTCTGTTCAAGAGATCTATTTTTTCATGGTTGAGTCCAGGGAGAGGATATGATTCCTGGTATTGGTCTATTTCTAGTCAAATTTCTGGGCATAGAGTTTCCTGTAGTACTTAGAGATAATCTCTTGTATCTCTGTAGCATCTGTTTCCGATTGAGATTATTATAGATTTTAATTTTCTGTTTCTAATTAATCTGACCAAAGGTTTATTGGTCTTATTTATTTTTTCTAAAAATGAACTTTTTGTTTTGTTAATTTTCTGAATGTTTGATTCTTTTGGTTTCAATTTCATTAATCTCTAATTTAATTTTGGTTATTTCTTATCTTCTGCTGAATTTAAGATTAAATTATTCTTCTTTTCCCAATTCCATATGAAGGTTCATGAGTTTGTAGATGCACCTTTTTCTGTTTTTTGAATGTGGGTGCCCAATGTGATAAATTTCCCTCTGATGACTGCTTTTGCTATATCCAACAGGTTTTGGTAATTTGTGTGTTCATTGTTGCTCTGTTTGAAGAATTTAACAAAATCCTGTTTTGTCTCTTCCTAAACCCAGTTATCTTTCAACATAAGGTTGTTTAATTTCCTTGTCTAATTGTGGGTATGAATGTTTTTGTTTGACTTGAGTTCTACTTTTATTGCCTCAGAAGATACAAGGTATGACTTCTATTCTTTTAATTTTTCTGAGGTTTGATTTGTATCCTAGGATGTGATCTATTTTGGAGTATGTACCATGGGCCAGCAAGAAAAATGAATATTCTTTAGCTTTGGAATGATATGTTCTGTATAGGTTTATTAATCCCATTTGTTCTAGGGTCACATTTAAGTCTTTGTATCTTCGTTATTTTCTATTTAGAGGATTTTTGTACTTCTGTCAGAAGGGTGTGAAAGTCCCTGGCTATTATGGTATTAAGAGATATCATATTGCTCAGACCCCTCAAGGTCTGTTTGATAATCTAGGATCATTTAAGTTGGGTGAATAAATATTTAGAATTGAAATGTCTTCTTGTTGTATTATTCTCTTGACCAGTATAAAGTGTCCAACTTTGTCTTTCTTAATTTTAGTTACTTTAAACCCACTTACATTTGAGAATAAGATTGCAACCCCTCCTTACTTCTGATTTTCATTTACTTGAAACACTGGTTTCCATCCCTTCATCCTGAGTCTTGATTTCTCCTGCAAGGATAGATGTGTTTCCTGGAGACAGCATATGGATGGTTTATGCTTTTTTTATACAATCAACCAGTCTGTGCCTCTTTAGTGGTAAATTCAACCCATTGACATTTATTGAGAGAATTGATAAGTGTGGTGGAGTTCTATTCATCATATTGACTATTCATCATATTCATCAATAGACTGCATGAAAATCTGTTGTGTAGTTTTATACTTTGCACCATTGGGGAAGCTAAGTTTTGACTTTTAGCTTCTGAGTATTTACTTTGCTGGTGGTCCATTGTTGGTCCAGTGTTGAGAATAGGTCTAAGTGTTTCCTGTAGAGCTGACCTTATTGTGGCAAATTTCCTCAGTGTTTGTATATCCACAAAAGGTTTTATTTCTCCATCAACTTTGAAGCTTAGTTTAGCAGGATACAGAATTCCAGGCTGAAAATTGTTGTGTTTAAGAATGCTGAAATTGGATGACCATTCTCTTCTGGCTTGGAAAGTTTAGTTGAAAATTCTGCTGTCATCCTAATGGCTCTGACTCTGTAGTTCAGTTAGTGCTTACTCCTGGCTGCTTGCAGGATTTTTTATTTCATCTTGACTTTGGACAGGTTCATTACAATGTGTCTTGGAAAAGCTGTTTGTGGTGAGATGACCGGGGGTTGATATCCATCTGAAAAGAGTGTGTCAATATCTTTAGTAAAACTTGGGAAGTTTTTATTTATGATAGTATCCAGTAGGGCTGCCATTCCTTTGGGACAATCTTCTTCCTCTTCAGATATCCTATTATTCATGTTTGAATGCTTCATGTATTCTCAGTTCCATAAGCAAATGTTCTGCTTTCTCTCTCTTCCTTTCTGCCTCTTTGACTACCTGGGTTAACTCAAAAACTATTCTTCTGGCTCTGAGGTTCTTTCTTCTCCATGGTCTAATCTATTTTTTATACTTTCTACTGCATCTTTACATTCCCTGATTGTCTCCTTCATTTCGTTAAGTTCCACTATATCCTTTCTATAGTCTATATATCTCTCATACAATTTTTGGTTCTGCCTTTCTGTTTTCTCATACTTTCCTTTTATTGTCTTTATCTTCCACATTTTAAATTCCCATTCTGTCAAATTCATTAATTCTTTATTGGTGGAGTCTTCTATAATGGCTGCCTCATGGTCCCTTGGAGAAGCAGCTGTGTTTTGGTTATTGCCTGAATTTTTCTGTTGGCTACTCCTCATGTGTCCCTTATTCTTGTTTGTTTCCTTGTCTTCCTTTTTTCTCACTTCCTCCTTTGCTTCATATTATCTTGTCTCAGAGCTTAGGTCTTGCAGTGGCCTCTTGTTATAAAGCCAAAAGGAAGAGAAGGGTAAAGTGCAAGCAGGGGGAAACAAGAGGGAAAGAATCAAACAAAAAAAATAAAGAAAGAGAAAAAGAAAAGAAAAAGAAGATAAGGGGAGAGGATGAAAGAAAAAAAATTAAGAACAGGAAAGAATAAGGACAGGAAGAGAAAATGAAGAAATGGTATTGATTAGCACGATGTTAAGGGCATGCCTATAATTCAAGTATTTTGAAGAGCTGTGCTGAGTGGTTTTTCTCAAAATCAGGAGCTCCTTATCTACCAGCTTGAGAAAAGTCAAACTCTTCCTCTGCCATGTTCTTGATGGAAGTAAAAATCGAAGTTAAGAATAGAACCAATCAAAAAATTAGCAAAAACAAAACACAACAAAACCAAACAATAAAAAAGCTCAAATAGAAAAAACAGCAGCAATCTCAGCAACACAGAAAAGAAGAGAAAAAAAAGTTTAAGTAAAAAAAATTAATAAAATGAAAAAATTTGTGTGTGTGTGTGTGTGTGTGTGTATAGGAAGGGACCAACTTTACTAGGACTTTATATGTTGCAATATGTTGCCAGGACACCAGGTGGTGTTGTGGTTGCTTTAAGTGACAGAGAACACAGCCAGCAACGAATATGGTCCTTATTCCTAACTTAGTTGCCTTCAGTGATTGCCTGATTGTTTCTTCAGCATTCAGACCATACTGGGTTGGGATCTTAAAGTGCTCCAGAACCCTGCAGGGGCAGGTCTCACAGTGCCCCAAACACCAGTTCCCATGGGGTGCAGGAATCCCTGAGCCTATCCCAAGAGTGGCATTCTGATCCTGGCAGGTGAAATTAAGACTACCATGCTTTAGGCCCCTGCTAACACCTTGTCATGACCTTCTCACAATGTCAGGCCCCTGGCAACTAAGACCTTCTCAGTATGGTTTTCTCACCAGCCACCAAACTGATGGCAAACCCACTTCAATTGATATTCAAATCTGGTTTCTATATATTGTTTGAGATTGCCCATTCTTCTACGCTTTCCATTCAATGCACAGCTTTTCCCCCAAATTGAAAACTCTGGAAATGCTTCTTTCTATCGCAGACCTCCCTGGGTGACACCTGCTGATCCTGGCAGCTTTCAATCACTTGCCTAATGAGTCAGATTTCCACCACTCTGGATCACATTCTGTATCCACCATCACCTTGCTTTGCTCCCTGAGCTATGACTCTAGGTAAGGTCTCCGAGCCAGGTATGGCTGGGTTCTCTCTTTTTCCCCAGTGGTAGTAGGAGAGTTCAGCTGAAGGATTCTTCTGTTTGCCATCTTGCTCTGCCCCCTAGAGTCTATGTGTCTATTTCTGAACTCTCAATTCTAATTCTTGATCTATATGTCTATTCTTATGCTAATATCCACCTTCTTAAGTTCATGGAATCTTGAAATTAGGTAGTGTAAATTCTCTAAGTTGGCTAATTTTCAAAATTATATTGGATATTCTAGGCCAGCAGTTCTCAACCTGTGGGTTACGACCCTCTTGTAATGATGAAAATACTTCACAGCATTAGGAAGGTTGAGAATCACTGTTATAGGCCTTCTACATTTCCATATAATTTAAAAGGAATTGGCTGAGATCTACACAAGAAAGGCAATAGGAATTTTGGTTGCATAGAATTGATAGAATAATTTGAAAAACTTTAAAATTTTAGTAACACTGATTCATCTAATCCATAAACATGCTATATATCTCCATTTGTTTAGATCTTCTTTAATTTTTGTCAGCAACGTATGGTGCTGTTGTATATGCAGATGTTACAGATATTTTATTAAATTTACTTTTAGGTGTTCTTTTTTAAGCTATGTAAATAGAATTTTGGTTTTTTAAACTTTGATTTTCCAAGTGTTCATTTCTGGTAAGAAAAATTCAATATAGTTATATATTGAACTTGTATCACACCATCTGGCTAAATTAACTAACTCATTCTAGTAGTTTTTTTGGAGATTCATTAGGATCTTTTCCTTTCTTTTCTCTTCTTTTCTTTCCTTGAGACAGAGTTTCATTTTGTTGCCCTGGGTAGAGTACTATGGCACCATAGCTCACAGCATCCTCAAACTCTTGACCTCAAGTGATCCTCTTGCCTCAGTGTTTCATTTTTTTAGTAGAGATGTGGTCTCACTCTTGCTCAGGCTGATCTCAAACTCATGAGCTCCAGTGATCCACCTGTCTCGGCCTCCCAGAGCACTAGTATTACAGATGTGAGCCACTGAGCCTTGCCTAGGATTTTTCACATATATTATCATATCTCCTGAACATGGAAAGTTTTACTTTATTCCTTTCCAATTCATATACTTATCACTTCTTTTTTCTTGCCCAGTGCAATAGCTAGGACCTCTACAACAAAATTGAATCACAGTTGTGATAGCATATATTCTTCCCTATTTCTAGTCCTAAAGGGAAGGCATTCAGTGTTTTACCATTTGGTATGATGACAATTGCAGGCTCTTCATAGACTTCCTTTTACCTGGTTGAAGTTTTCTTCTAGTTCTAGTTTCCCAGGGATTTATTTTTTAAATTAATGAGTATTGATTTTTTAAAAATATTTTTACTGCATCTATGAAGGTGATAATCTAGCTTTTCTCTCTGGTTCTTTTTATATGGTGAATTACATTGATAGATTATTGAGTGCTATACCAACCTTATATTTCTGGAATATATCTAATATGGTCATGAAGTGTTTTTTATATATTGCTTTGTTTCATTTGCTAATATTTTATGAAGAACATTTTTGTCTATGTTTCTGGGGGATATATTAGTCTTTGGGAGTTTTTTTTTTTTTTTTGTCTTCTAGTATCTTTCATTATCAGAGAAATGCTGACTTGTAATGTTAAAATGACATGGCAAGTGTTCCTTTCTCTTCCATTTTCTGAAGGCTCTTATGTATTACTGATAATATTTTTCCTTAAATTTCTGACAGATTTCACTAGTATATTCATTTGAGAGTTTTTCCTGGAAGGCTTTTAATTACAAATTGAAATCATTAAAAATATATAAGGTAATCCGATTTTCTGGGGGAGGTGGTTAGTCAATTTTGATTATTTGTGACTTTTGCTCATGTCCATTTTTGTTTATTTCAATTTTGGTAACCTATTCTTGTCATTTATGTCAGTAAGAATGCACAAGAATTTCTCTAGGATATATACCTAGGTGTGAAATTTGAGGCTTTGTTATCTTCCCCATTGTATCTTTGTTTTCTTTTACATTAATGTCTGATCTTATATTTTACTTTCATTGGCATTTTTTTCTAACCATGCCCCTTGCATATTAATTTTAATCTACCTTTTTCCTATGTAAGAAAAGCATTTATTATTACAAATTAACCTCTAAATACCTCTTTGACCCATTTCTCCAGTTTTGATCTTCAGTATTTTTATCATTTAATTCCATGTGTATTTTAATCTTCATTATAATTACTTTTTTACTAAGAGTTACTTAGAAAAGTATATTTTAAAATTTTCAAATGTATGAGATTTTGCATTTTTAATATTTTTGTTATTAATATTATACTAATTGCATTGTTGACAGAAAGTAGGAGTTATATGATACCTACCCTTTGAAATTTGGTAAGACTTTATGGCCAAACATATGATCAGGTTTGTTTGTTTCAGGGTTCCCTATGTTCTTGAGAAGAACATGTACTCTTTAATTGTTGATTCCATATTTCTATATCTATTCATTGACTCGAAGTTATTAAATATATGATCTGAGTTTCCCATATATTCATTAAATTTTTGTTCTACACTACTATAATTGAGAGACTTGCATTGAAATCTTCCATTTGAATATTGGGTTCATCTACTTCTCGTATATTTTGAGGTTTTATGATTTCTCTCTATATTTTGAGGTTTTATAAATTTTATATTGTATTTCATATGTTTTAGTGATTCTTACAAATTTAGAATTATTAGAACTTTTTGTTGAAACAAATTATTTATCTTTGCATTGTGACTCTCTTTAACAGTAAATTTTTGTCCTAAAATCTATTGTAACTTAATATTAATACAGAAATCCCAACTTTCTTTTAGAGTCCTTTTTAAAATTCTTTTCTATTCTCTTACTTTCAACCTTCCTTAGCCATTATGTTTCAAATGCGTGTCTGATTAACATGCAAATGAATTTTGCATTTTTATGTTTAATAATCTCTTATCTTTTAAGCTGGTGAATTTAGCTGATTTACAGATAATGTTACCTAGACTTGTTTTATCATCTTGCTTGTATTTACTCTTTGTTGTGCTTTTTAATGTTTCTTTATGCTTTTTCACAGGTAAATTGTTGATTTGCTTTCTTTTTTAAAATTTTGTGGTAAGATATATATAACACAAACTTGCCATTTTAGTCATTTTTAAATGTATAATTCAATGGCATTAATTACATTCATGATGCTGTGGAACCATCACCATAATCTAGTCCCAAAATCTATTCATCACCCCAACAGAAACACTGTGTGAACTATTAAGCAATAGCTCTCCAATCTTCCCTCTTCCCAGTTTAGGCACCTAACCTACTTTCTGTGCCTGAATTTACCAATTCTAGATTCTTCATACAACTGCAGTCATACAATCTTTGTCCTTCTGTGTCTCATTTATGTCACTCAACACAATGTCTTCAAGGTTCATCGATGTTGTAAAATATATCAGAACTTCATTCTTTTTTATGACCAAATAATACTTCATTGCATGTCTATACTATAATTTATTTATCTATTCATCTGTTGACAGCCATGTAGGTTGTTTCTACCTTTGGGCTATTCTTCAATGAACATTAGTACACAAGTATCTGTTTGAGGCTTTGCTTTCAATTCTTTGGGGTATATACCTAGAAGCAGAATTGTAGTTTGTTTTCTTACTTTATTTTGTTCCTTCTCTTAGTTAAAGATTACATAATGTATATTTACTCTTTATTGATTAACTTTTAAATTATATATTGCATTCATAATAATAATGTCCAATGTTAATATTTTAACTCGGCTCTGTGCCTGTAGTTCAGTAGTTAGGGTGCTGGCCACATACATCAGGGCTGGCGGATATGAACCCTGTACGGGCCTGCTAACCAACAATGACAACTACAGCAAAAAAATAGCTGGGTGATGTGGTGAGGCCTATAGGCTGAGGTAAAAGCTCTTAAGCCCAAGAGTTAGAGGTTGGGGTGGCAAAGTAAGAGTCTGTCCCAAAAAATAAATAAAAATAAACATAAGTAAAACAAATATTTTAGCTCCCTCCAAACAGTATAAGGAATTTAGAAATTTTACTCTGATATCCTCCTTCCAGGTTACATAGATTTGTTGTGCAGAATTAGGTTCTGCTTTCGTTTTAACCCCTCAAAATATTTATTATTTTTATTATTATTACTAGATATGATATAACTTAAATATAATAAATAAAGAGTATAAATAGAGTATAAAGCTTACAAAATGGCCAAAAAAAAAGAATAAACTTTTGATTTTTTCAATGTAAAAGTATCAATTTTTTAAGTAAGCTCCTGGTAAAAATAGATAAAAAAGTAAAAATTCTCAAAAAAAGTCTTTTGTTACTGTGCAGAACATCAATAATGAAAAATCCCAAACACAGAGGGTATCGAACCTCAGCTCAAGGATGGCCATTTTGACAGCACCATTATGTCCAACTCCAGTTTGCTCATCCCTACGTCCTGATAAGAATATGGTGCATCATTTCCCTTGGCTATATTAATGAGCTTCTGGACTATGTCCTTTCTTCTTTCCTCAGTGCTTTATTTGTGGTTTAGCAGGTTTCTACAGCGCAATCACTGATTCAATCAGCATACGACTTTGAACGCCTAGTACATGGAAGCACAATTCCAGGAACTGGTGAACAGCACAGATTAGACAGACAAAAAAGAATGCCTTCAAGGAAGTTATGCTTAGTGAGAATGGCAGAAAATGAAAAAATAAAGTATGCAATATGCCAAATGGTGGAAGCATTCGAGAGAAAGACAAAACAGAGAAGGTCGACATGGAATGGGGGGATGTAAGAACTGGAAGTGGTTGGAGTGGTCAGGGAGACTCTACAGAGGAAGTGGTGATTGAGCAAAGACCCATGCACATAGGACTAGCTGTCCACAAAAATTCATACGCTGCCTTTTAGTAGAGTTAGTGTAGCTTCTCAGCCTTCTGAGCCAGGACTACATTTCCCAGCCCCTCTTTGCATGCAGACAGAGCTATGTAATTCATTGTCACCAATGCAATTTGAACAGAAATGCTTTATCTGGATTTGATAAGCCTTCTCCACTGTCTCATTCGCCTTTTGTCAGCTAAAAGAGAAGACTCAGAGGCTTTAGAACAGCTCTGCCCAGTAAAAATATAACATGAGCCACATATGTTATTTTATATTTTTTGTATAAATGAAAAGAAACAAGTGAAATGCATTTTAACAATAAATTTTTCAAACCCAACATTTCCAGATATTATTGCAGCATGTATTCGATATGAGATATATTAAAGAGACACTTTCTATTCTTTCCTTAAGATCCAGTATGTATTTAACACTTTCAGCACATTTCACATGGCACCACTTCCCAAGCACTCAGTAGCCACACGTGCCACCGTATTTGGCAGTACAGGTGTAGAACACAATGGAGCAATGAGATAGAAGAGGGTGGGTCCCTGAAGGAGTATGTTCACCATCAGCCATGAACACCCACATTGTACATTACATGAGAGAGTAATAAACTTATTTTATGTTAAGCTTCCAAAACTTGGAGGTCCGTTTAACAGAAACTGATTTCTTAAAGTGGTTTATTAAAAACTAAAATGTAAGACATTGTCTTAGCAATCAGGTTACAGCTCAAAATAGACATTAGAAACTGGAAAGCAGAAACCCACAGTGCGTATTACCTATGGATATTTTCAAGATAGCAAAAGTACTCAGTAAGCCTACGGCATTAGAATAAGTGGTTTGAAAGACACAAAATGTCAGTAGATGTCTGCTAGAGCTGTCATTACAAAATACCACAGACTGGGTAGTTTAAACAACAGATATTTATTTTCCCACAGGTGTGGAGGCTGGAAGTCCAAAATCAAGGTGCTGGAAGGGCTGGTTCTGTGTAGTCCTGCCAATGGCTGCCTTGTCACTATGGCCTCATGTGGCCTTTTCTCTGTGTGTGCCTGTCACCAGTGTTTCCTCCTCTTCTTATAAGGACACCAGGCCTTCAGATTAGGAGCCTACCCTTGCGATCTCATTTAACCTTAATGACTTCCTTGAAGGCCTCATCTGTAAATATGCTAGAGATTAGGGCTTTGGTACATGAATTTTGGAGGATGTAACTCAGGCCACAAAAGATGCTGAATAGTCCTCCCTGCATTGAACAAGGATTACAGGGAAGAAGTATATTCAGAAAAGAATTGACTGGTGCCCAAGCAGAAATAAAAGATAATAAAAAGAATCTATAAATCAAGGTGAGTTTGGGGCCTTGTGGCTTAGAAAATTGACTATTTCTAGACACCTGGCGGTAGGAGGCAGGTTTTGGTTAAGCGGAGTTTTGCAAGACTGAATCAGGGTTTATGGCAACTATTCTCACCAATCCTATTGCTTCAAGGGGCTTCAAGTCAGCTGCACTAAATTAAGAGAGAGAAATGCAGTGGCGAACAAATACAAGGAAAGAAATGGACAGGCTTAAGAATCATTTGTAGGAAAGAATTTTGGATATGGTTACTGGCACATTGAACTGACTGGAAATCAAGAGAATGATGTTTCCAAAAGATTACAGAAATAATTATCTGGACCTTAAAAAGTCTATGACTGTAAAAACATCTCCCTGGAAACCTCAGATATCTACTAGCAAAAAGCTGTGAAAACTGTGTGAGATTTAAGGAGGTCATTTTCCGGGTGGCACCTGTGGCTCAGAGGAGTAGGGCGCCGGCCCCACACACCGGAGGTGGTGGGTTCAAACCCGGCCCTTGCCAAAAACTGCAAAAAAAAAAAAAGAGGTGATTTTCCTTGGTGCCAATGTCAGATTTTGCCAGGAAGGATAGAGAACATCCCACAGGACCACAGAAAACAGGGAACGAGGGCCTTCCTCCTGCAGAGCAGGACCACAGTCTGTGCAAGACTGTCCTCCACCTGAAGGGCAGGGTGACCTCATAACACCTGCCGGGGAGGATTCCTCCTGGCTGTGGACCAGCTGCTGCTGTAGAGCTCCCAACCTCCCCCTTTCCGAATAAGAGATTTTCTTGTAGTTTTCTTGTTGGGGTTGGCAGGAGGGGGAGGTGGACAGATGATCTGTCTTCAGGTCAAAGAACCTATGAATTATCCAGAGCACCCGTGTAGAACTTTGAATCATCTCATTTAGAGAAGAAGCCACACAGATATTTGGTGACCAGAGGCCAGTCAGTGGCAGAAGTGGCTATATATGACACGTAGTTCTTGCTCAGCACTCATAGTGGTCATTGCTTGTGGGACTGTGCTCCAGAGCCGGTGACTATAATCACAGCTCCCCTTGAATCCCGTGTGGCCACGTGACTGGTTGTTCTCTCAAGACATGTGAGTAGAGTGATGTGTGCTTTGTCCACTATTTTATTCCCTTTCGACAAAGCTGGAAACAGGACTTGGGGTCCTGAAGACACTGCAGAGTACCAAGAAGGAAGGAGCCGGGAGCCCAGAGTCACTACATACAGGAAAGCCACCTGCCATCCAGGAAGACAGTGATCATACTATTATTGAGTAAGAGATAAATTTCTATTATTTTAAGCCACTGAAAATTTGAACTTTCTTTCCACTACCTTCATTAATATGCTTTTGAAGGAAGTGGAGAGGGTTATGCAGCTCCAGGCATGAAAAGTATTCCAGACAGATGGAATGGTACACACATATTCCTTGGGCAGAAGATTAACAAGTGTGTCCAAGGATCAGCAGAATCCAAGTGTGGTTGATGCAAAACAAACAGGGGGAAAACTGTAGGTGATAAGCTCAGAGCAGCAAAATGGGACCAGAACCTTAAGGCCATTGTAAGGACTTTGGCTTTTACTCTGAATGAATATAAGAAACACTGGCATGTTTGGAGCAGAGCAGACACATGATCTGATATTTTAATTGCATCACTACGTCTGCTGTCTAGGAACAGGTTACAGAGGGGCAATGAACTGGGAGATGAGTTTTAAGACAATCCAGGAGAGAGAGAAAGGGTGGCTTGAAATTGAGTGGTAGTAGTAGAGGTGATAAGCAGTGTTTAGATTCGGGATATATTTTTAAGATAGTGCTAAAGGATCTTTGTCTGGGAGCCAGGCATAAATAATCATACTCTGGCTGGCTCAAGTCAGAGAATTACATATGCATCGAAAGCAGAAACTGGCTCCCAGCAGCTCATAAAATGCTTGATGTCCTCTGTATGGAAAAGGGTTCTGTCAATGCACAACACTGTTATTGTTTCATTGCAAAAATTCATGTGCAAAAAGTAAATAAGACTAAACTGAAGGTTTTATGGATGCTTTTTGAGTTACTCAGCCTATAAATACTTTTCTTTGAGATTTGAGGCTATTAATATATATTTATCTTCAGTGCCTTCTTCGATATTAACCATAAGATTGCCATTGGCCTCAGAGACAAGAATGTCTTGAGTTCTTTTAAACAGCCAACTATAAAACAAACAAAGACACAATTAGGCCTGCCTTATTAGTTAAGATTTTCCAAACAAACAGAACCAATAGGATATGTACATAGGAAGAGATTTATTTTAAGGAATTGGCTCATGCAATTGTAGAGGCTTGGCAAGTTTAAAGTCTTGATGGGGGAGACTGGCAAGCTGAGAACTCAGGAAAGAGATACCGTCTGAGTTAAAAGGCAGTCTGCTGTGTAAACCAGGAAAAGCAGTTGTTGCAGATGAAGGCTGAAGGCAGGATTTTGCGTCTTGTTCATTGGGGGTCACCTTTCTGTTCTGATCAGGCCTTCAGCTAATTGGATGGAGCCCACCAACATGATGAAGGGCAATCTGCTTTACCAGAAGTCCACCATTGAGATTTAAATCTCATCCAAAGCACCCTATCTTAGTCCATTCTATGTTGCTACAACAGAATACCTGAGACTGGGTATATTTATAAAGAAAAGATATTTATCTCCCAGCTCTGGAGTGTGAGAAATGCAAGCTCGGGGGGCTGCACCTGGTCAGAGCTTTCTTCCTGTGTCATAACTTGTTGAGAGGCATCACGTGGAGACAGAGCACGAGAGAGTAAATTGGACCAAACTCATCCTTTCAATCAGGAACCCTTTCCGAGGATAACTAACCCGCTCCTGAGATAACAGCATTAATCCATTCATGAGGGGAGAGCTCTGATGGCCGAATCACCTCTTATAGGCCCCATCTCTCAAAACTTTCACAATGGCAATTAAATTCCAATATGGGTTTTGGAGGGGACATTCAAACCATGGTAGCACCTTCCTAGAAATATCCAGAATAATGTTTGACCAAATATCAGGGCACCATGGCCCAGCCAAGTTACACAGAAAATTAGCCATAAGACTACCACTTTAAAAAGGAAACTTCAAGGGTGGTGCCTGTGGCTCAACAGAGTAGGACACTGGCCCCACATGCCAGAGGTGGTGGATTCAAACCCAGCCCTGGCCAAAAACTGCAAAAACAAAAACAAAAAACTTCAAGCTATCCTGTCTACAGCCACAAAATTCACTGAACCTTGCCTCTCTCATAGACTGTATGGTAGCTTGCTTTTTTCTGTTTAATTATATATTTAACAAAAGAATCACTAAGTAATGATGAGAGCCAGATTTTTTTCTTACTATTGTGCAAATGTTAATTTGTCTCTTGCTTTTTTAAAAATTTTAGTCCTATAATTACAACATGTAGTGTCCCACATTGGCAAAATTGCCTGCTTTCCTCCCTAGAATATATTCTCACTTACGCTTCAGATGAGTTGGTAATTTTTCACTCCTTTAAAAGAGTCCCTGGGCCGAGCATGGTGGCTCACACCTGTAATTCCAGCACTCTGGGTTATCAAGGCGGGTGGATTGCCTGAGCTCAGGAGTTTGAGACTTGGTCTCTAAAAATCGCCAGGCACTGTGGCAGGTGCTTGTAGTCCCAGCTACTTGGGAGGCTGAGGCAAGAGAATCGCTTGAGCCCAAGAGTTTCAGGTTGCTATGAGCTATGATGCCAGCGTACTCTACCAAGGGCAACAAAGTAAGACTCTGTCTCAAAAAAAAACAAAACAAAAAATCAATCAATAAGTAAATAAAGAGTCCCTGGAAGAAAGGAAAATTGTTTACATAACTATTATTCTTCAACTAGCAATTTTGCTTGATTTATGTTGACATTGACCAAGGTGAAATCTTTTTGAAAGTTTTAAATATCAAAAAAAATCACAAGATTACAGAAAGTTTGGGGAAAGAGCAAAAACAAATTACCCAACAGGGTACTCTAGCATTATGTCATTGTAATCGTAAACATCAATAAAATATATAATAACAACAGAAGAGTAAAGAAATCAGCAAAATGGAAAACCAGATTCCTAGTGGTTGAAACTAAATTTCAACAAGCTTCAGAAAAATAGTAAAAATGGTCACAAAGGAACATTATTAAACTATAAGAAATTCAGTAAAACTGGATGTTGTAAATAGGAAGAGATCCTCCTTGAGACAAAAGGATAGGCGGAATTTAACTTCATTGGTGAAAAAATGTTTAATAACTAAAATAAAGAGAAATTAGATGTACAGACACAAAGGATATTAGACGAGCTTACTAAATACAAGTAGGCCTAAGAGGAAAGAAATGCAATGAAATATTAGATATTAGAGCAGCCCTGACCAGACAGAACTTTGCAAGGAGTGTGTAAGAAGGGGCCAGTGCCATCTCCACACTCGGTGGCAGCAGCACCAATCCTAGAAGCAGCAAAGATCCAGGTCTGGCTTCTCCTGATGACAGCAGCAGCAGCAGCAGTGGCACCCTTGATGGAGGGCACAGTGGCATCACTGAACGTCCCTGCCCTTCTGAGTGATGACAGCTTTGTTGGCAGGAGAGAGTTGTGCTACCAGGAGATGGCTGATGTCATGCAAAGAGAAACCAACACATAGCAGGGCAGGCCTCGATGTCGGGGAAGGTGGCAAGAACTTGTTTAAAATTATACATAGCTGAGGACTCCCGGACTTTATTGGGAAGGCAAGTTGTGTCTTTGAATGAGACTAGAAATGTCAACATTTTATATCAGGTATTACTGAGAAAACAATGTTTTATACTTTAAGGCTAACCCTATTTTCTCCTCCAGGTATGGCTTGAGGAAAGATGGTTTATTGTGCTACATGGTGATGATGGCTAAATGGACGTTCTACCCAGGAACAGTTTACACTTTGGCAAGGATTTCGCACAGACAGTACTTTAAACATGTCTCCCTCACTGTTCAGTGAATCCCTCAGAGGCTGTATTTCCATTTGTGTTCACTGTCCCCCTTCCCTAGTTTTCCCAAGGTAGAAAGCCCTATATACACATATGAGGTGGCTCTGGGTTAGGAAAAGGCATTGTTGTAGGATTTGAACTTAAATATTCATTCCCTGAGCTACTAGCCACAAATTTCTTTTCCACCATCCTTCACTCAAAGTTCTCTTTGTAACACAAAGACATTATTTTCATTTTGTTTTACAAAGTATTAATTTGGTAGCTATAGATAGTTACATCTAACCATTTAATTCTAAGCTTAGAAAATGAAGGTCACAAAGGTCACTTGACCTGCTCTTAAGCTCAGGAGTTTAAGACCAGCCTAACCAAGAGAAAGACCCCATCTCTAAAAACAGCCAGGCATTGTGGCCGGCACCTGTAGTCCTGGCTACTTGGGAGGCTGAGGCAAGAGGATCTCTTGAGTTCAAGAGTTTGTAGTTGCTGTGAGCTATGACACCACACCACACCACTCTACCCAGGGTGACAGATTGAGACTCTGACTAAAAAAATAAATAAAATAAAAACATTCTCATTATTGATGTATGGACATACATATGTGGTTATAAATAATGTAATTTAATAAGTAGAGATATGTTCACCTTCACCAAATGGAAATTAAAAAGTGATTTCAGCAATATTCTTATATATCCACACTTAGTGGTGAGAGTCAGTAGGAAATTGTTTTAAGAGGTTGTCCTAAGTGTCCAATAATTATTTAGAATAACAGAATGAGCAGGCTCTTCAGAGGTCTTCCAAATCAGCTCCAACACTCTCCAGAAAAAACTGATACCTCTATAGGCAATACCTTTTGTTCCTGGTCACCCAGAAAGTTCACAACCTTGACCTAGACTCTATGTCTCCCTGCTACTCAAAGTGAATTCCCTCCCTTCTGGATAAGACTCTGGAAATTAAGGGGAAGCTTTTGTTACCCCATTTTCTCCAGAATCTCTTTTCCAGGACAGGGGTCAATCCCATTTTTATTGTACCAATGGGTGCACTTTGGTGGCTACAAACAACCATGCCCAAACCTATAGTATAAACGTGGCAACATGTAAAGGATATACTCTCCATTCTCTCACTATTCCTAGAAACACCCAACTAAAAATTCATCCCATCTGCTGAGGTCTGGATTGTTTTGGCCCACCTCCCTCCCCATCCCGGCCTTCAGCACACACACATGAACATAGCCATGCACACATATACATATGTGCATGCCAAATATACTCTTTCATTTAGTGAGAGTGCAAATCACATGACTATTGGGAAAATGGACCTTGATGCATAGTTTACAAGGAGTCTGTAAAAGATAAACAATGAATTCCCCTCTGTCTCCTCTGGGACATACAATCACAGCTGAGTCATCTCCCTTTAAGTAGCTGGACATCTGGATATCATTTGAGACGGGAGCCATAACTGCCCTTTGGTATCTTCTTCTTTTTATTGATGCTAAGGTCTCAGCAGGAACTACTCATTAACTCATTTTCCTTCTGGCAGTATTCTTGGTTGGCCAAGAATAAATTTTTGTATTTCCTGGACTTGCTAGCAGTTAGAGAAGCAAATGGATCACGTCGTCTGACTCATGCATGGCTGAAGACAAAGTCCATTTTAAATGGAAGCCCTCCGTTTAGGATCTGTTATATCGATTCTCTTAATGGAACCGGAGAAATTTCCAGGCTATGACGCCAAGATCCCTGTTACCTGTGTGGTGAAAACTCAATTTTCAGTTCCCTTTTGTGATTGCACTTTGGAGAAAAGATACCGCACCAAGATGATTGTTTGCAGTGGAGGAAGAAAAAGAAAATATTTGAGGAAGTTGATGCATTAATCAGACAATTTAGACTATTTTGCCCTAGAATTGGCCAATAAGAATGGCACTTCATGACAGAATACTCTTTCAGGGAAGTGTGATTGATCTCGTTTGTTGTTGTTGTTGTTGTTGTTTGTAAAGGAGTGCCCCTTTTTTTATTTTTGTAAAGTGTGATAAATTGTGAGATCTATTCTCTCAGGGCAGCCCCTGTGGCTCAAAGGAGTAGGGTGCTGGCCCCACATATGGTGGTGGTGGGTTCAAACCTGGCCCCAGCCAAAAACTGCAAAATAAATAAATAAACAAATAAAACTATTTTCAGGTTTGGGAAATTGTAGAGTAAGTCTTTTGCAAAGAGGAATGTTAGATGTTATCTATGTATATTTTCCTGATCACAGTCCTTGATCAGGTATATCTCCCATCAGATTTCTCATTTAACAACCTCAACTCCTGCCAAAAACCACTGACATAGCCATGAAACAGCAAGATCCTTGAAACCTCCGTATCTACTCCAGAGGGTAAAACTGCCCAGCTTCTCCTGCTCTCATTGATGAGACCTGAGGCCTCATTTCTGAAACCACTAAGTCAGAAGCATCCAAAGAAATCAAGGAATGAAGCATCCAATTTGCATGATGCTAAGGAGTAAGACACCAAGCACTTAAAAAATACTTGATACCCAATTCCAATTCCAGATCAAATAAATTAGAAATCCCTGGGTGTGTTAGTCAGCTATTGGTATTTTTTTTTTTTTGCAGTTTTTGGCCGGGGCTGGGTTTGAACCCACCACCTCCAGCATATGGGGCCAATGCCCTACTTCTCTGAGCCACAGTCACCGCCCCAAGCTATTGGTATTTTTAAAAAATCTCTCCTTGATGTTTCTAAAGCATAGAAAAGATTGAGAGCCACAGGCTTAGCACAAAATAGAACTTTAGGGATTGTCGTCACATAGATTATACTGTACTGTTCCAAAGTCAGTGCCTTGCAGTTTTAAAATCAGGCCCCAGGGGTGGAGCCAAGATGGTGATCTGTAGCCAGCTTTCCACAGAGGCTCCTGTCCAGAAAGAGAGTTAAAGGACAGAAATTTAGCAAGAAAACTGATGGTTCAGATCGGAACCAAACGAGAAGGTCGAAGAACACACATCAACCTGGCTGGGGTGACGGGTGTCACCAAGGATACAAACAAAAGGTACAGAATTCATTGCCAAGCGGACGGGAGTCCCCTCCCCCATGAGAGCAGCTTGCAGTATACTCCATACTTCCATACAAAGAAGTGAGCAGAGTTCAAATGTCCTCCCATTTTACCCCATGGGAGAGAACTTCTAAAACCTGGACCTCCTTCCCCTACTAGGGTGCCATGGCACTCTCCCGCTAGGCATAAAACTATATACACTCTTTACCTGCAATTTTAAACTCCCAGCGCTCCCCTCTTCTCTCACCCCAAGGTCTGGAAGCCTGTCCCCCATGGAGTCCAGATTCTTGGGAATTTCCTCGAGGGGTGTGGAAGGGGCATGAACTGTTGCTGATCTGTGCTGATTTTCCAGCTCGGGAGTAAGGAGAAGATAATCAGCTGAGAGGGAAAGGCGGTACCTCAAGGCATGGGACAGCACCAGCAACAGTGGGAACAGTGATGGTAGGGCTCACACCCCTGGCGATATTCTGAAGGGACACTTCCAGATCCTGTACCCAGCTAAACTGAGTTTCATCTACAATGGAGAAATTAAATACTTTAATAACATCCACATGCTGAAGAAATTTGCTATAACTAAACCAGCTCTCCGGGATATTCTCAAACCTATCCTCCATAATAACCAGCGTCATCCTCCACCATAAAAGTTTCCTCACCCAGAAACTTCTTACCAAATTCAAACTTCCAGTGACGAAAGGATTGAAAATGTCCACTAGATTTTCTACAGATTTATCAATATGTTCTATTAATGTGAATGGCTTAAATTGTCCTCTAAAAAGGCATAGGTTGGCTGACTGGATACAAAAACTCAGGCCAGATATCTGTTGCATAAGAATCTCACCTCACCTTAAAAGATAAATCTAGACTCAAGGTGAAGGGATGGTCATCTATATTCCAGGCAAATGGAAAACAGAAAAAAGCAAGTGTTGCAATCTTATTCGCAGATACAATAGGCTTTAAACCAACCAAAATAAGGAAGGATAAAGACGGTCATTTCATATTTGTTAAAGGTAATACTCAATATGATGAGATTTCAATTATTAATATTTATGCACCCAACCAGAAAGCACCTCAATTTATAAGAAAAACTCTAATAGACATGAGTAACTTGATTTCCTCCAG